>CAUYQG010161937.1:0-25529 GCA_963574415.1 Tarsius wallacei | reverse complement strand
TAAGACCTTCACATGTTGAAAGTGGCTAACGGTGGGTAATTACTCTGGCAAAATGGTTGGATTGCTATAAATAAAAAAAAAAAAAAAAAAAGAATGTTTTCACAATTAATATTTTAATAAATTTTAGAGTGTATAATTGATCGTATGTTTATGATGTAATATGTGTATGATACATACAAAATAACATTACTTTTTAAAAAGAACCCTGTATCTCATTAAACCAAGTATTGACTATGAAAAGGAGACTGCTTTGATATCATATTATGGAATAATTTTTCTGCTAAATTGCAGTTCTCTGTGCTTGAATCTGCATGAGCAAGTAGTTCCAAACCAAAATGGCTCCTTTAGCCTAAATTATTTTACAAAACAATGTCCCATACTAATTTTTAGAATTTTTATTAATGTTATCAATTATCTTAGCAATGCATTTTAATCAAAATAATCACAGAATTGTAAAATCATAGAATGGTAGAGCCAAAGTGACTTTAAAAATAAGTTTTTAGCAGAATTTTGAAAAGCAAGCATTTTACCTTGGTCTGAGTCATAGATGGGATTATTAAAAATATTCAGTCCCTTCTCCCATCTCCATGGGAGGAATGTATTTACTTATTCTTGGATCTTGCACTTGGTCTTGTGACTTGCTTTGGCCTCTAGTTTGGTGGCATCTACTACCTGACCCTTGACTTCTGGTGTGGCCATCTTTGGCCAATGGAATGTTAGCATTCATGATACAGGCTTGAAAGGTGTTTTGCCTTTTGCCATTGCCATGAGAGGAACTTACCCAGGTAGCTACTGTCCCTGCGGCCTGGGTGCCTAAGTATATCTAGAGCAGATGTGGCCTCGTCTGCGGTAAGGAGTCAGGCTGAGCTAGACCTGCAGTTTGAAGTAGAGGTGCTGACCTGCTCAGATCACAGCTGGGCTGGGGACCCAGGAGCATGAGCATGAAAATAGAGTGCTTGTTATTGTATGCCATTGAGTTTGGGTGGTTTGTATGTGGCATTACTGTGGCAATAGCTAACTGATACCTGTCTCATAGGACAACCTTATTTTTCATGGAATCATTTCCATTTCTAGTAGAAACTTTCTTAACTAACCCACTGAAGTTCCTCTCTGGGTTCACAAACACCCTGTTCCCACTCCAGAAACATCTGACAGATACAATGACTCACAGGTTACTTGCAGCTGCAGCTTACTTTTTGGTGTGCCCACGTACATTGACACCCAACAGTTGTTAGGTATTTATAAGAATCCATTTTAGTTGTGCTCAAACTTGCTAATATCAGTTGTACTTATACGTTTTAGTTCAGTATTATGCAAATTAGTGAAATGTGTCTCTGTAAAAATAATTGCTTCTGGGAAACCAAGTTAAATGCTAGAAAAAAAGTTAACTTCCAGAAAGGTCCTGCCAGATCCTAACACTTAAAATATTGCTTTGAAAGTTAGCCCTAAGTCACTACTGTATTTTAAAGAATGCCTAACTAAATATCATAGCAATGAACTGTGTGTCCTATGTATACAAGAAAGAGTTGAAACTTCCACCAGCAGAAACATGCCCGGGTGGCAGAGGGAGGAGAGAAAGAGGGCTTGGCCCCTCTCAGGATTGGCGAATGAACTCATATTTATGTATTTCATGTTAAAATCACATAGTTAAAGCATGTTTTATTACTTTAATAAGTTTTTATGATTAATTAATTAATCAACTATGGGTTACAGAGTAACTAGCTTTTTTAGGGATACCTCCGTTGGGTATTCTCTCTGTAACAAAGTGTCAGGACAATCATGAAGCATTTTGACTTTGGTATGAACATTTTTAATATTTGTGCTTCATTATAATAGCCCTTCTTAGAGGTAGGCATACATTTGGATGTTCCTTTAGAATTTTGCTGGGCTTCTTTGGATTTCCCATGTGCTATTTTAGGGTCATAGTTTTTTGGTTGTTATATCTAGAAGTCTCCTTGGATAATATATAGTAATGTAAGTTGTGTTGTGTGAATAATTATAAATATACTTTATGAAGTATGTTTGCTTTATAACGTCTACATATGTACATATGTGTATATATAGACACATCTATTTCTTATATAAGCAAATTATAAGAAAATGTCAAAATAAATAGAAGAATAAAAATAAATTGTGAGTCAAGTCTTTGGTTTTGCATCCTATTTGCACAAAGTTAATTTGCAACATGCAGTGATTCATCTTTGGTCCCTTGTCATTAGTGACAATTAGAAAAGACGTGGAGGTAGAGTGAGGGACATTTCCTGGAGACCAGCCCATCTCAGGAGAGGATGATAAATTTAGTGCTTGTCAATCAAGTGTGTCCTGTTCACTCCGTGTTTATATCCTGGCTACTGTTAGAGTCTAAGGGCCATGGGAATGCCAAGAGAAGATGAGGAAATGAAGACAGTAGGTCTTAAATGAGAAATGTCTGTAGTAAGTGGGTGAAGTCCCAGCATGAGGAGTATAAAGGGGGTCCAGGGAAAAGTAATACCATTTAAAAATCACATCACTGTACCTTCAATATATGACTGTGCATAAAATGACCTTAGGGTATGTAGTTTGCCTAAATAACCATCAGTGCTTGCTTGCCTCCTGTCCATGTGATCAACCCCATCATGTGGCTCAGTCTCTCCCTTCACTGACAGGCTGTCATGCCACACTCCATCTTAAATGGGAAGAGTCCTGGGGTTCTTTACGGTCTTTTCAATCAGTCACCAAATCTTGTAGTTTCAAGCAGCTTAATGTCCTTTGTATATAGCACTTTTTTGAATAATATTAGCAATAACTTAAGTTATTGAACACATACTGTGTGTCATTCATTTACTTTTCTATGCTTTACCTCAGTTAATTATCTTGCTTAATGCACATACACATCTAAAAAGGAGATACTTTTTTGATACATAATATTTTACATATTTACTGGGTAAATATGATTTTTTGTTGCATGCATAGAATGTGTAGTGGTGAAGTCATGGTATTTGGGCGTCCATCACCCTGAGTCTTTATCACTTCTATGTGTTGGGAGCATTTCAAGTTCTCTCCTCTAGCTACTTTGAAATACACAATACGGTGTTGCTGGCTATAGTCATCTCTGCTATCAAACATCAGCACTTACACTTTCTATCTAACTGTATGTTTATATCTGTTGACCAAGCTCTTAAAGAGGAGATACTTTTTAAATCACCTTTAAATGGATAAGGTAACAAGTTAAGAATATTTCTCAAAGTCTTATAGTAAGTTAGTAGTGGAATAACATTTCGAAGCCTGTCAACCATGATCTCAGTCATCTTGCTCTATTGAATTGTTATTAATTGACTTTATTTTCTTAAGAAAAATGTATTTTTTAGTAAAACTAGGAGTTTGTAACTGATCTTTTCATTCCACTGATCTGGCATAGAATCACAGACATCCATACGTGAAAAAATAACTTTAATCGTTCAACTAGTGCTATAGCTCGTTCCAAGGGAAAGGCAACATTAATACTTTCTTTGTTCAAGAACATTCCAAGGCATGAACTGAGATTCTCTGACATGTGGAAAGTGTAAGTAAGAAACACAGCACTAGCCGGGCTCGGTGGCTCAGCCTGTAATCCCGCGCCTTTGGGAGGCTGAGGTGAGTGAATTGCCTGAGCCCGCGGGTTTGAGACCCGCCTGGGCAAGCAAGACCTCATCTCTACAATAAATCAAAAAATTAGCTGGGCATGGTAGCACGGCCCTGTAGTTCCAGCTACTTGGAAGGTTGAGGTGGAAGGATAGCTGGAGTCCAGCAGGTCGAGGCTGCGGTGGCCGGGAGCGGCCACTGCACTCCAGTCTGGGTGACAGAGTGAGACTCCAACTCAAAAAAAAAGAGAAAACTACCTACAAAAGAAAGTCCTGGACCAGATGGCTTACCAGTAGAATTCCATAAAACACACAAGGAGGAGCTGATACCAATCCTATTGAAAGTATTCCAGGTAATCAAGAAAGATGGAATTCTCCCCAAGTCATTTTATGAAGCTAATATCACATTGATACACCAATTGGGTAAAGATCCAACAAAGAAAGAGAATTACAGGCCAATATCCTTGATTAACATAGATGCTAAAATTCTTAACAATATTCTAGCAAACTGGATCAAGCAACACATCTCAAAAATCATCCATCATGACCAAGTAGAGTTCATTCCCAGGATGCAGGGCTGGTTCAACATCTACAAGACCATAAAAGTAACTAAACACATCAACAGACATAAAAAAAAATTGCCACGTGATTATATCATTAGACTTGGAAAAAGCTTTCGATAAAATCCAGCATCCCTTCTTGATAAAAACCCTCAAATATCTAGGCATGGATGGAAAATACCTCAAAATAGTAAGAACCATCTATGTGAAACTCACAGCCAACATACTGCTAAACAGATAGGAATTGGAACCATTTCTCCTGAAAACCGAAAGAAGATAAGGCTGCCCACTCTCACCCCTCCAGTTCAACATAATATTAGATGTCCTAGCTAGAGCAATCAGACAAGAGAAGAAAATCAGGGGTATCCAAATAAGAAAAGAGTAAGTTAAGTTATCCCTTTTTGCAGACGACATGATTCTATATCTTGAAAACCCAAGATACTCTGTCAAAAACCTCCTTGCACTGATAAAAGACTTTGGCAAAGTCTCAGGGTATAAAACAAATGTGCAAAAGGCAGTTGTAATCCTATTCACCAACAATAAATGAACAGAAACTCAAAAAGCACAATTCCATTCACAACAGCCACAAAAATAATGAAATACCTTGGCATCTTCCTAACCAGAGACGTGAAAGACCTTTACAATGAAAACTATAAAACACTGCTCAAAGAAATCAAGGATGACACAAACAAGTGGAAAAATATCCCATGCTCATGGACTGGAAGAATCAACATTGTGAAGATGTCCATCCTACCTAAGGCAATCTACAGATTTAATGCAATACCCATCAAATTTCCAGCAACATTCTTCTCAGACCTAGAAAAAAACAACACAGGAATTCATATGGAAACACAAACAGCCAAGAATAGCCAGAACAATCCTCAGCAAAAAAAACAAAGCAGGTGGTATCACATTGCCAGACTTCAAACTTTACTATAAAGCTACAATAATCAAAACAGCTTGGTATTGGTACAGGAACAGACATATAGACCAATGGAATAGAATTGAGATTCCAGAAGCAAAACCTCAATTTCTCAACCAACTCATCTTTGACAAAACCTCTACCATCAACCACTGGGAAGCGGAAAACCTATTTAGTAAATGATGCTGGGAAAACTGGCTGACCACATGCAGAAGATTAAAACAAGACCTCTATCTAACACCATACGCAAAAATCAACTCTAAATGGGTCAAAGATCTAAACATAAAACCCCAAACTACAAGAATCTTAGAAAATGCAGGTGATACCCTTATGGAAGTTGCAATGCAACCAATTTTTGATCAAGACCCCAAGTGTTCGTGCCATAAGAGATAAAGTAGACATGTGAGACCTCATCAAACTGACAATATTCTGCAAAGTCAAAGAAACCATCAAGAAAGCAAGGTGACAGCTCACAGACTGGGAAGAAAATATTTGCCAGCTGTATTTCTGACAGGTCTAATATCTAAGATCTACAAGGAACTCAAACATGCAAAAAAAGAAAGGAAAAAAACTCCATTGCAAAGTGGGAAAAAGATATGAATAGACACTTCACAAAAGAAGATATATGAACAACCAACAGATACATGAAAAAATGCTCAATCTCACTATAAATGCAAATTAAAACTACACTAAGATACCACCTAACCCCAGTCAGGATGGCCATTATTAATAACTGAAAAAACAACAGATGCTGGAGAGAATGTGGGGAAAAGGGACCACTTCTTCACTGTTGGTGGGAGTGTAAACTAGTACAACCTCTGTGGAAAACAGTTTGGCGATTCCTAAAAGGTCTAAAAATCCACCTTCCATATGACTGTGCAATCCCCATTCTGAGAATATACCCAGAGGAACTCAAATCACTCTATGGAAAAAAAATACCTGCACATGCATGTTTATTGCAGCATTATTCACAACAGCAAAAATATGGAACCAACCATGCTGTCCATTGAAAGAGGACTGAATTAAAAATTATGGTACATATACATGATGGAATATTATACAGCCATAAAGAAGGACACAATTATGAACTTTCCAGCAACTTGGATGGACTTAGAGTCTACAGTATTGAGTGATCTATTACAGAAGCAAAGAATTAAGTACCACGCATTCTCACTCATAAGTGGACATTAAACAATTATCATAGTACTGTAAGAAAGAGATTGGCAGTAGTGGGAAAATGTCAGGGGAGGGAGGATAGAAATGACAATAGTAGGAAAATGCATTGGGGAGTCAGACCTCATCAACAAGAGTACCTGCATAATGAACATGTGTGTACTAATCCTGAATTGTACCCCGCATCTTTAAAATCAAAAAAATTTTAAAAAGTGTATAAGGTTAAAAAGTTACCATAATCTAAGATCTATTTATTTTTGAAGAAAAATATTATGAATAAATGTAGTATAGTCTATGTGTACAGTGTTTACAAAGTCTACGTAGTGTAAAGTAATGTCCTAGGTCTTCATATTCACATACCGCTTACTGACTCACCCGAGTCTTGCAAGCTCTATTCATGGTAAGCTTCCTATAAGCACCTGTGATATTATGATTACACACACACACACACACACACACACACACACACACACACAGATTTTTGTCCACAATTCCTGTATCATAATTCCTACAACCCTGGTTAAGTTCTTTAGTTACAATTTTGGGGCATTCTAGGTCTCAGGAGCAGGTCTCAAGAAACAGAATCTCTGTCCTGCTTTTGCCTTCCAAAGGCAGGACTCTGATTATGGGTCAAAAGACCCTCAAATCAGAGAGTGCCTTGCCTTATACCCTAGAAGGGCTACTACACAGACAGACCAAGAAAAGTCAAACAGACAGGCCTTGCAGGGTTTTGATTATGCCCTTTTTTCCAATCACATTTTACATGGTTATAAATAATGCCCATGTAATGAAGCTGCCATAAAAATCCAAGACAATGGGATTTGAAGAGCTTCCAGATAGCTAAATGCTAGAAGGTTCCTGGAGAGCCGTGAGCCAGAGAGGTCATGGAAGCTCCACACCCCTCTAACACCTTGCCCTGAACATCTCTTCATCTGTGTCATTTATAATATCCTTTACAATAAACCAGTAAACCTAAGTGTCTCTTTGAGTTCTCTTAACCTCTCCAGCAAATTAATTAAACCCAAAGAGGAGGTCATGGAAACCCCAACTTGAAGCCAATTGGTCAGACGTTCTGGAGGCCTGGACATGATTCTATACCTCTAAAACCCAAGACTGGTGTCTGGTGGGGAGAGGGGTGGCAGTTTTGTGAAGCCCTTACCCCATGGGATTTGATGTTATCTCCAGATAGATAGTGTCAGAATTGAATTAGATGATGCCCAGCTGGTTGTGTGGGGAAAAACCCTCACAACATTGGTCACAGAACTCTTCTTCTGTATTGAGGATTGTTGTGGTGCAAGAGCAGAGGTAAAATACAGTTTAAGAGATTTCACCTTAACACCAAACAGTGCCTATAGTTTTCTTTTTTACCTCTTATATCATATTTTTACTGTACCTTTTCTATGTTTAGATACACAAATACTTGCCACTGTGTTATAATTGCCTACAGTATTCAATACAGTAACATGCTGTACAGGTTTGTTGTATAGAAGGAAAAAGTTATACCATATATCCTAGGTGTGTAGGCTGTATCATCTAAGTTTTTGTAAGTATACTCCACAATGTTCACACAACAATGAAATCGCCTAAAGATGAATTTCTTAGAATCTATCTCCATCCTTAAGCAACATATGGTGTTATTGACATGCCATGCTCTCTTGACTAAGAGACTACAATAGTAGAAACTACTACTTACAAAATTTTAAAAATATGTTAATCATCTATATCTATCTCTTACATCAAAAGCAATGTAGTTAAAGGAGATTTTTTTGTACTTAAGTAGTCTTCTACCACTCAAGTAAGGAGTGATTTGTACAAATAATGTAATGTGTCTAAGTGTCTGAATCTTGGAAACATAGAATGCCAGTAAAATTGATTGTTTAAATTAATTTGTTCCAAGAGTGTAGCAAATCAATTTGCATTTTACTTGATGTAATTTTGTCTTAGCATTTAATTAATCTTTTCAAAACATATTTGTAAGATGAAAAAGTAACTTCTTGATTTTCTTTAGCAATAAAATTCAAATATACTTGTATTTGATGTGTAATTGAATTATGTTTAATAAAGTAAACATAGATATTAATATTTTCTTTGGGTTTTAATAAAAGCCAAGTACATGCAGTATTAAAAACACCAAAGAGACAAACTGGAAAGATCTTGAGATTAATATTTCCACATTGCAAAATTAAAGTAAAACAAATACAAAATATTTGTGCAAACATTAGTTAAAGCATAGCCTTCTCACCACAAAATTAATCTAATTTTTAAAAATTTTTCCAACATTCTCACAACACTATGGATGAACACTTATTAGAACAAATTGAAATTTAAAAGTCCTTCCAATGCTTAATTAATACACTATTGATACACTACCATCCAAGCTGGGGAAAGGTTTTTGAATTTGAACATTCTTCTCCATCATACAGACCTAAATAGTGGCATGGATAATAACTCTGGTGGAAAGAAAGGGAAACTAACTTGCACATGGACACATGAAAACATACACAGCATTTGGGGTTGTTAAAAGAAAAGAACTTTAGACAAATTAAATTTGGCAGAGTTTATTTGAATAGAGAATAATTATTGAATTGGAAAACACTCTGAACCAGAAGAGGTTCAGAGAGCTCTGCCGGGCAGTGTGGACAGCAAGCTTTTCCACAGAAGAGTAAAGTAGATAAGTCACCTGACTGACTGCACCTACACATCCTCCTTATTTGAACGTGATGTGACAAATTGACTGCCTGTGATTGGCTACGCTTGGCTCTTTGTTATACTCCTAAATTGGGTTTTGGTTTGTTTATATACAAAGTTAGATTGCAGTTTGTTATGCAGGAACTCACAGTACAGAGATAGCTTCAGGCTAATGGCCTCCTGCTTATTTAAAACACAGAGAAACAGTGCCAATGTCTGTACTCACTAAGTATCATTGTATTAGTTGGATTATTTTGGTTGCTAGTAAAAATAAATAAATAAATGCATTCACTCTAACTTGAGTAGCACATACATATTTTTAAAATGTGTATGGATATAATATATGATATTTGAGTATTAATCCACTACACATATTCCTATGCTATACACAGTAAATATTGTGGATTAAATGACTAGACTTTTGTTTAAAAGTATGCTGTTCGATAAAGAAATTTTGCCAGTTTGGATTAGAGAAAAATTTACTAGCAAGGCACAGTGGCTCCTGCCTGTAATCCCAGCAATTTTAGAGGCAGAGGTGAGAGGATTGCCTGAGTCCAGGGGTTTGAGACCAGCCTGGGCAACTTGGTTAGACCTCATCTCTAAAATAAAATTTTTAAAAAAATAGCCGGCATAGTGGTGAGCACCTGTGGTTCCAGCTACTTGGAAGACTGAAGTGGAAAGACACCCAGGTCCAGTAGGTTTATGCTGCAATGGCTGTGAGAGTGCCGCTGCACTCTAGCCTGAGTGACAGAGTAAGATTTCTACTAAAATAAATAAATAAATAAATACTGCCAAATAAAATGGTTTTAGCTCTAGGTTCTCTATTTGGTCACAAAAGTTTCCATTACTACAATATTGTCAATCACTAATTACTTATATATTTTACATGAAAAAACACAAAACAACATTATATAAGATATGCATTCCTTGCCCACAAATTTTTTAGCATTTTTATTAAAGTTAAACTTAAAAAAAAATAGTTTAATCAGATAACTTTTATAGTGACTTTTCATCCTATTACTTAAAAATACTTTAAAATATTCCTTTTCTCAAGATGTTTAAGATTGCCCTTTTTTTTTTGAGTTGGAGTCTCACTCTGTCACCCAGACTGGAGTGCCGTGGCTGCTCCCGGTCACCGCAGCCTCGACCTGCTGGGCTCCAGCGATCCTTCCGCCTCAGCCTTCCAAGTAGCTGGAACTACAGGTGCGCGCCACTACGCCCGGCTAATTTTTTGATTTATTGTAGAGATGAGGGCTCACCAATTTGCCCGGGTGGGTCTCGAACCCGCGGGCTCCAGCAATCCACTCACCTCAGCCTCCCAAAGCGCGTGATTACATGCTGAGCCACCGAGCCCGGCTAAGATTGCCCTTCTTGTCTGAAATAGTTTCCATACAGAGGTCTGTTAATTTTTTCAGGAATACTGTAAGTCTGGTGGTTGCAATGAGGCATTGAAAACTTCCATAGCAACAGTCTGAGTCGGTGCCTGCCTTATACACTAGATTAGTTTTATGACATGCAATGGTAGTCAAAGGTGAATGTTTTCATTCACTAATATTTTATGCACTAAAGTATTGCGATTATTCTTTCCTTATTTTGAGTCGAGTTAGATTTAACTGGCACTTAACAGTAATGCCATGAAGCAGAAGAATAAAAGCTAATCAAGACTGAGCACCAGCAACATAGTCGTTCTCTCTTAATTGGCACTGACTTAGACACACAGCAACATCATTGCTGCTTTCAAAACTATACAGTGTGTCTGTAGCTGCTGATATTTCCTGCACCCAGATTTCAGGTCATTTCCACTTTGCATAAAGATGTAAAGATACACAAACCCCATTTAATCTTTGTGCCTCTGCTGACCTATGATAATACAATAAGGAACTGTCACACACAAGATATTATGAGAAAGTTGAGAAAAACTTATGAGAGAATATACCTTTTGAGACTAAAAGAAGAGCAGGTATTAATCACATAAAACTGAGAGCTATTGGGTGAGAAAATAGCCTTAACACAGATGCACAGATTTTTTTTTTTAAATAGCTCAGGGAGTGTCTTGAAAGTTGATTAGTTTTCAAGACATTGAGTGTTGAGATGAGAATGACAATGTGGACAGGTGTCAGAATAAAAACTTGAAGGAACATCTCTGTCAGTTGAAGGAACTGAGATTTTACATTTATACTAGATAAGATAAAAACAATTGCAGAATTTTGTCTTATATGTGCCTGAAACTAATTTGTTTTAAAGGTGGTTAACTCTGTAGTTATGAAGATAATCTATGTGATGAAAATAATACTATAGACAAAAACAACAACAAGAAGTTAACAGACTTTTTGTTGGCACATGGTTAAGAAAAGTAAAAGTCTTGGTCTAGGAAAGATATAGAGGTACTATGAATTTGGAATATATATGAGATTGATTGAATGCTGTGACTATAACAGTGGGAAAAGACTAAGATGAGTGTCAATTTTTTCTTGAGTAACTGAGTTGATAGAGTTATCTCTAATCAAAATACAAAGAAAGGAAAAGTTAAAAGAGAAGACAAAAGTTAAAATTTTTAATGTTGATTGTACGGTGCCCATGGAAAATCCAGATAGATATTAATAAACTAATAAATGTGTCTGTGGGTTTGGAAATGGTTACGAGCTAGAGTACAGAATTGTGTTAGAGAGACTAAAGATCACCTCCATACATCTTAGTTCTTAGGATCTTCAGCTCGGTCTAAAAATCATATTGACAAATTAGATTAATAGAAGCAAAGCATACATGCTTTATTAATTTTTACATGTACAGGATGACCCTCACAAGAGAGTGAAGACCAGAAGAAATGGCCAAAGAAGAAAGATTTAATACCATTTACATAAGGAGACAATACATTTGTGAAAAAGCTACAAGACAAAGGGTTTGAGCTAGGAGCAGTAAATTGTGGGGAAGTCACTAGGAGACACATGGGAGAGGGGATGTAAAGCTAGTGAAAGATAAAGATTAATTCAGCAAGTACATTTGGGGAGATTCATTGTAGCATTAATTCCCAGTGTCTGGTGATAAGGGTAATTTTTTCTTCCTGGTAGAGAAAGGGTATCTTTCTCAAAGAAATATGAAATTTGTATGGCTTACTATGAATGGGAGAGGGCAGGTCAAATATCTCTCTCTTTTATTTTAACCTAATAACTCTCTTTTTCAGATGGGAATAATATAGACATTTGGACTATTTAAGATAGAGATTTAGCAGTTTATATTCTCCTTTTCCTTTTTTAAAATTAATTTTATTTTATTTTAAATTCCAGGGATACATGTAAAGATTTGTAACAAAGATAGATTAGATTGTGTGATGATGAGGTTTGGGTTTCTGATTTACTCACCCCCTAGGTGGTGAGTATGGTATCTCTTGGGTGGGTTTTTCAGCATTTTTTTTCCCTTCACACCCTCCTCCCTTTATAGAACCCAGTGTCTGCTGTTCCTATCCTTGTGTCCTTGTGTGGTCAGTGTTTAGTGCCTAGTTATGAGTAAGAATGTGAAGTATTCAGTTTTCTGTTTCTGTGATATTCTCTTAGAATGATAGGCTCCAGCTGCATCCATGTTGCTGCGAAGGACATGCTTTAGTTCTTTTTTTATGACTGCATAGTATTCCATAGTGTACATGTACCACATTTTCTTCATCTAGTCCACCACTGATGGGTACCTAGGTTGGTTCCATGTTTTTGATATCATGAATAAGGCTGCAACAGAAGTACAAGCACGGATATATTTTTGGTAGACTGACTTATTTTCATTTGAGTATGTATCCAGTAGTGGCATTGCAGGGTTGAATGGTAGATCTATATTTAGTTTGTTAAGACATCTTCAAGCTGCTTTCCACAGGGGTTGAACTAGCTTACACTCCCATCAACAGTTTATTAGTATTCCCATTACTCCACAGCCTCACCAACATCTCTTGCGTTTTGACTTTTTTGATAATAGCCATTCTGACTGGTGTGAGATAATATCACATTTCAGGTTTGATTTGCTTTTCCCTTTATCATGTTGAAGTTTTTTTTCATTTTTTTGCTGGACACTTGTATATCTCTCTATGAGAAGTGTCTATTCATGTCCTTTGCCTACTTTTTAATGGGATTATCATTTTTTAATCCTGTCATTTTGTTTGAGTTCCTTATAGATTCTGTATGTTAGGTATTTGTCAGATGCATAGTTTGCAATTATTTTCTCTCATTCTGTGGGCTGTCTTTTTACTCTTTTGATGATTCCTTTTGTTGTGTGGAAGCTTTTAACATAAAAAAGTCTCACTTTTCAATTTTAGTTTTCACTGCCTTTGCTTTTGAGGACTTGGTCATGAATTTATTGCCTAGACCAGAGTCCAGGAGTGTTCCCCATGGTTTCTTCTAAAATTTTTCTAATTCGAGGTCTTACATTTAAGTCTGTTATACACTTTGAGTTAATTTTTGTATATAGTAAAATGTAGGGGTCTAGTTTTATTTTTCTCCATACAGTTAGCCAGTTTTCCCAGTACCATTTATAGAATGGGGTGTCCTTTCTCCAATGTTTGTTTTTCATGACTTTGTCAAAGATGAATTGGTTGTAATACGGCAGCTTTATTTCTGGGTTCTCTATTCTGTTCCATTGGTCTGTGTGTTCATATACTGACAGTACCATGCTGTTTTGGTTACTGTAGCCTTGTAGTAAAGTTTGAAGTTTGGTGGTGTAATGTTTCTGGTTTTATTCGTTTGGTTTAGCATTGCTGTGGCTATTCAGCATCATTTTTGCTTTCATATGAATTTAAGTGTTTTGGTTTGTTTGTTTTTAGCTCTATGAAAAACTGATGCTGATTACATATTGTTGGTTAGTTTGTTAGGGATTGTATTGAATCTGTAAATTATTCTAGGTAGTGGGTACATCTTAATGATATCGTCTCTTTGAATCCATTAACATGGAGTACCTTTCAATTTGTTTGTGTCATTTTCAACTTCTTTCAGCAGCATTTTGTAGTTCTTATTGTAGAGATCATTCATTTCTTTGGCTAAATATATGACAAGTTATTTTGTGGCTATCATGAATAGGATTGCATCCTTGATCTGGTTCTTAGCCAGGTTGTTTTTGATGTATAGAAATGCAACTAATTTTTCAGCATTGATTTTGTATTCTGAGACTGTACTGAAATCATTTATCAGTGTCTGAAGTTTTTTGGTGGAATATTTTGTGTTTTCTAGATATAGAATAATATTATCTGAGAAGAGAGATACTTTAAAGTCCTCTTTTCTTATTTGGATGACTAATTTCTTTCTCTTTCTTGATTCTCTTGGCTAGGATTTCCAGTATTACTTGTATGTAGACAGGGGTGGTAAGAGTAGATGTCTTTGTCTCGTTCTAGTACTTAGGGGAAATGTTTCCAGCTTCTATCCATTCAGTATGATGCTGACTGTGAATTTGTCATAGATTACTCTTAATATTTTGAGGAATGATTCTTTGAGACCTAGCTGAGAATTTTAATCATAAGATGTTGCTGGATAGTATCAAAAGTTTCTTCTGCAACTAATTTAAATCATAATATGGTTAGTGGTTTTACTTCAGTTTAGGTGGTAGATTACGTGTATTTATTTGTGTATATTGACTCAGTCTTGTATCCCAGGGATAAAGCCTGGCTGTGATAAATGACTCTTGTAATGTATTGTTGAATGTGGTTTGCTAGCATTTTGTTAAGGATTTTTACTTTTATATTCATCATAGACTTAATCATGCAGCTTTATTTCCTTGTTTTGTGTTTACCATTTTTTAGTATCAGAATAATGTTAGCATCACAGAATGAGCTAAAAAAGAGTCTTTCCTTCTTGATTGTTTAGAATACTTTCCATAGGATTGGTACCAGATCTTTCTTGTACATCTTATGCAATTCAGCTGTGAAACCATCTGGTCCAGGACTTTTTTAGTAGGTAGGTTTTGTTTATTACTAAATCAATTTCTTGACTTGTTGGTCTAAATAGCAACTCTTACTCTTTTTTGCTTTCAAATTGCTTGGAAGGTTTTTCTCAATTTCTTTACTTTGAGCCTGTAGGTGTCATTTTAAGTGAGATGTGTTCCCTGAATGCAATAGAAGGGTGGGTCATTTTTTAAAATCCAATTTGTCACTCTATGCTTTTTAAGTGGTATGTTCAAATTGCTAACATTCAAGTTAGCTATTGCTATTGTTATGTCAGAGTCTGTTCCTGTCATATTTTTGTTAAAAAGTTGCTCTGTGTTTTCAGCTTTGTGGTTGATTTGCATGATCTGTAAACTAAGTGCTAACATTTCCTTTTGTATTTGGTAGTATTTGTATCATTCTTTTGTTTCCATGTTTAGAGCTATCTTAAGCCTCTCTCTTTGGGCTGCTCTAGAGGTGACAAATTCCCTTAGTACTTGCTTGTCTGGAAAGGACTTTATTTCTCCTCATTTATGAACCTTAGTTTGGCAGGGTAAGAAATTGGCATTGCTTTTCTTTGAGAATGTTAAAAATGAGCTCCCAATCCCTTCTGGCTTTTAAGATTTCTTCTGAGAAGTCTGCCTCTATTCTTATGGGCCTGTCTTGATAAGTGGCCTGTCCCTTCTCTCTAGCTGCCTTTAAGCTTTTTTTTTTTTCATACTGACCTTAGTTCATCTAATTACTATATGCCTTAGGGATGGTCATATTGTATAGCATCTCACAAGAGTTCTCTGAATTTATTATATCTGCATGGTGACCTCCCTAGCAAGATAGTAGAAGTTTTCTTGGATAACATCTTGAAAACTTTGTTCCAGGGTGTCTTTTTCCCTTCTGTCTCAGACATGCTGGTGAGCCATAGATTTGGTCTTTTTACATAATCCCTAGATGCTGTTCCTCTGCTGCTTCCTAAAAGACTGAAATAATTAATATACCATTTTGGCACATTTCAGGGTGGCCTGGCCTTAACTTCCTTAAGGCATCAATTGAGTACAGGTGGTGGTTGAAACACCCGAGGGGAACATATAGCATAGAAGAATACAGGGCTTAAAATTAAATTCTTAGCAAAAAATATTATTTAGTGTGTTATCAGAGAAAAAAAAAATTCCCCTGAACATTACATGATGAATTAACCAAAAAAGTATAAGGAAAAGGAAGAGAGTGTGATATCACAGTTGTTACAGCAGTAGAGATTTTATGAAGTGAACGTTTACTAGTGCAGCAGAGGACACATAGAAAAAAATATGACAAGCAGAAAAGCAGCATGTTATGCATAATTTTAGGAAGATATTGGGAAACATATTGCTAAAACTTCATTTTAATTGTCAGATGAGTTACTGAGAATTAGGGAACAGAGAGAGAGCAAATGTGTACTCACTTTTAAGAAATTTGAATTAAAAAAGGCAGAAGGTAGGTTGGACCTAGGATTCCATGAAGGATCTAGAAAGACAACTGAATCGGCCGGGCTCGGTGGCTCAGCCCGTAATCCCGCATTTTGGGAGGCCGAGGTGAGTGAATTGCCTGAGCCCGTGGGTCCAAGACCCACCTGGGCAACTTGACAAGACCTCATCTCTACAATAAACCAAAAATTAGCCGGGCATAGTAGCACTCGCCTGTAGTTCCAGCTACTTGGAAGGCTGAGGTGGAAGGATCGCCGTAGCCCAGCAGGTCGAGGCTGCGGTGGCTGGGAGCTCCACTGCACTCCACTTGGGGCGACTGAGTGAGACACCAACTCAAAAAAAAAAAAAAAAAAAGAAAGAAAAGAAAGAAAGAAAGACAACTGAATCAATAATGATGTGAACCAAGATGAGTAAACTTTATCCAGAAAGATGGATGGGCATATAATAAAGATACATAACCAATGGAGAGATATAGATTTCTGAAAACAAGACCAAAAGATATATTCTATCCAGCTATATTTAAGTTTTTGTGCATTTATTTGTTTATAATAGTATATATCTATTTAGAACTGTCTACTGGAAAACTTGTCTACCATATATTCTGTCTGGGTTACAATTTTGGTCAATAAATCTAAACTTTGTCAGAAACATAAAGAAATAGAAGAGTTAAATTTAATTGTAATGATTTCACTGTGTTGCCCAGGCTGGAGTACAGTGTCATGCTCATAGCCACTGCAGCCTCTACCTGCTGAGTTTAGGCGATCCTTCAACCTCAGCCTTCCAAGTAGCTGGAACTACAAATGTGCTCCACCAGACTCAGCTAATTTTTTTATTTATTGTAGAGATGAGGACTTGCCAAGTTGCCGGGCTGTCCTCGAAGCCCTGGGCTCAGACAATCCTCTCTCCTATGCCGCCCAAAATGCTGAGATTACAGGCGTGTGCCACCACAGCTGGTTTTTCTAAGCAGTTCTTTAGAAATTTTGGAAGAAAATAGAAGAACTGTAAAAATATGCCAGGATAAATAAATGTATATTCTTTTTTGGAATTCAAAAGCTGCTGAGATATTTTGCTGGGAAAAAAATAGAAAAATATTATATGAGTTCACATAAATATTTAACAGACCAGCTGATATATTCTATTAAAGCTTAACAAGCAGCTTCACATCTCTTCAGTCTTTCTACTCCTGACTGAACTAACACCTGTTCTACTCAATTCCAAAATAAAATGTACATCAGATTTTCTTAGTGGATTGTAAACATGTTCAAAGGCAGTCCAGGGCGAGAATGTGTTCCTGGTGCAAATTGCTTTTTAATGTTTCTAGACATATAAACCTCCCCTCAGTCATCCTCCTCACAAAACTTCGTATTAACCTAATGATCTGACTATAACAAATTGTCGAACTGCATTTTGCTGCCAAACTGTTTTACAGTTAAGCTGCTGCTCCATGCTTGCCCCTTTTTGTTCAGCCAAATAATTTGCTGTTCAGCTCCACGGCACAGTAAAAAGTGATACACAGTGATTTAAAATGGATGTAATCATGTACACAGCAATACAAATGTCATTAATTTATTTCCAATGTATTCTACAGTGCATATTTTGTATTTAGTAGTAGAATTGCAACCTTATTGTGAAAACATCAAATACAGATTTATTTTATTGTTACCATTCAAAAATAATATTTGCTAGTATATCATGAAAATTTACAATAATAAATATTGAATAGCATTTCTCTGTTTAAGAAATGTTTTATAACTCTTTATTCCACTGTTAGATGAATTTCTTATAATCATATCATAATAATATTTATCTTCTATGTACCTCAGACTTAATTCTAAACTTTAAGCAATGTTTGATTACAAAGGAATACACTCTTCGTCCTCTAAGGAGCTCTGTAAGCCACGGGCACAATACTGCAGTTGTCCAAAAAACACAGATAACAACATTTGCTTGATTTTTTTTTTTTAGCAGCTATTTGATGAGTTTCTTCTTCTTAAGATTATGATAATAATTTAACTATTCTGTATTTTTTCAGTATTATGTTAACTTTCTCTAGCTTTTAACTGCCTAGATTTTCACACTAATTTAGGTATTTAAGTACTTACTCTTATAATTCCCATAGCACAGATTTAGATGTAGTTATAGTTTTCAATTTATTAAAGCTTTAAAAAACATATTTAAATATTTTCCCAATAAGTATGAAAAGATTGAATTGATTGTTTACAATTCTGTGATTTGGGCAATTTTTGAAAAGACTGTGCCTGAAAATACAGTAGCAGTTTTTATTGGAGTCTCACTCTGTCTCCCAGACTGGAGTGCAGTGGCCATTCCCGGCCACCGCAGCCTCAACGTGATGGGCTCCAGCGATCCTTCCGCCTCAGCCTTCCAAGTAGCCGGAACTACAGGCGCACAACCATGCCCGGCTAATTTTTGATTTCATTGTAGAGAAGAGGTCTCGCGGATTTGCCCAGGTGGGTCTCGAACCCGCGGACTTAGGCAAACACTTACTGTTCTTAAAGAGCTAATTATTTAAAAATATTCTCACTCAGTGCTTAAGATCTTTGGAATAAAATTACGTTTAAAATAGATACTCCCGACCCTTAAATCCAAATTACATTATGAATAAAACACATTAATAAAAATATTTAATGAGCAATGTGAGGGATAATCGTAAGGAGAATAAAACTTTAGGAAAGACAGGTTCCCCATGATCAATTCAATTAGCTTGTGATTCACTTGTATTTTTTTCCCTTATAGGTTAAAATTCTGGCACTGTCTTCAAGCAGAAAGTCTAAGAGCTCTTTGTCTGACATGACCATACTAATATTGCAATTAGTTATCCTCTTTATCAGTAGATTTATTTATAATTAGCAAGTTTATGATTAATTTGCAAACCAGAGAATTCCACATTTCTTCATTTCTTCCAAGTCATCCTCTGCAACCTTGACATTGCTGATAAAACCACTCATCACGCTTTCTTTTCTTCACATCTATAACCCTGCACTTGCATTTATTTTTTTCTCTTTGTTTCTGTTCTTTCCCTTAGCCAAAATGTCAATCAGTCAATAATAAGAAGTAATCAGAAATAAACTTTGACCTCAAGGAATTCAAAGAAACATAATGCAATGTTCCAAAAACTCTCTCTCTATTAATTTATTAGAGATGCTCATCAATTTTTTTATAATTACAAATTCTTAGAAGACTCAAACACTTCTCTTTAGTTTCAATTTATATCCAAAGTTATAACCAAAGTAACCAGGTCTTGATTTTTTACCAAAACTTTGAAATCTTGACACATGAGTGTTGTGCTAGGAATAGTTGAGGCCTTAGTCAAATCCTTTAACATTTTAGCTTTTCAGTTTTTTTAAAAAATTCTTTAAAAATGAAATTCGACTAGGTTATCATTGAAAGCCTTTATAATTCTTACACTCTAAAATGTATGAATCAGTTCCACCTAGATGTGCCAAAAGAACCATCTCCTTTTCACCCTTATAAATTCTCTGTCAGTTAAGGTTACCATGATTATAATTTTGAAATAATTATCTCTTTCTAGTTCTTCTGTCCTAATCCCGAAATTGAATTAATTTCCTGCAGAAAAAGTAAGGAACTATCATCCTTGTAATTTGTGGCATATTTCATGATGTCATTATGGTATAAATACATTACATATATATGGACTTCTGGGTGAGAGCTGTAAAGGGAACTGAAATTAACATTGAATTCAGTTATCTCAGATTTTGGTAGGTAAGTTTTCTAGAGTTTTTTATTTAACATATAATTCTATAGTTCAGTATTTATAAAATAAGCTTAACACTAGAAATAAAGGAGTGGCAAGAAATGAGATGAGAGATAATTTTACCTTGAATGCAAGAGGAAGTCATTGAACTCATTTACATACAATTATGGCAAGATCGTTTTCATTTTAAAAGATCAACTTTTGCATCAGTTAAAGAATGAATTGAAGCAAAACCTGAAACAGTAAGATTATTCAATAGGTTTTGCCAATACCCAGATACGAAATGATGACGATCTACCTAGGGCCACGTAACAAGAGACAGAAAAAATGACAGTATTAAAGTAAGTTTAAAGACCTATAATTGAGAGTATGTTTTAATGACAAATTTTGTATAGGGTATAGGTTGGACAAAGGTAAAAAAATGACAACCAATATTATGATGTAAACAATATGTTGGATGGTGGAGCTAATCACAGAACTAGTGTAGAGTTGAAAGGGAGACATCATTGGAGAAATGTCACTTGATTTGAGACACTTGTGGAATATGCCAGTAGACTGGAATAGATACTCATCTGTGTGAATGTTCTCTATGTTCACTCAAGAGTATACAGGGGTAGTGAGGTAGCCAAGTAGTCTAGGTTGAACCTTCTATCCCCACCTCAATAAGGGTGAATTTTTATATGCTCAATTTCTATAGAGGGGGCTACATAGACAGATGTTTCTAAGGCTTTAACATAGTTCAGATAAGAAAACATAAGTTGTAAATTTCCTATCTATGCAAATTTTCTTAGCAATAGATGAAAAAAGGAAAACAAAGTTAAGTTCTTTTAATTTCTGGTCCAGTGATCTCACACAATGTGTTTATACATATTTGCATGCTTTAAAAAACTACCCCTAATTGATATGATGAGACTTTCAGGAATACCGTGTCACTGGCAAAAAAAAAAAAAATTCCGTATTTAAGGATTGAGAAACTTTTTTCTATAAAGGGCCAGAGAGAAAATATGTTAGGTTTTTTTTTCAGGCCAGATGGTTTTTGTCACAAGTATTCAAATCTGTTGTTAGTAAAGCTAAAACAGCCATAGATAGTATACAAGCAGTGGGTTTGACTATGTTAAAGTAAAAAGTCATTGACAAGAACAGATACAAACCAGTTTTGGCCCACAAACTATCGTCAGCTAAACTCTGTGCTCTATGATTCAGTGGCCATGAAATTATAAAGACTATATGATGCAGTTCAGAACATTTGGGGATGAAAAGAACTATTTTGTAGTAAATAAACAAACAAAAACTCTATTTTAATCTATCAATTACCAGATTGCAATTATTATAGTACCACAATAAGATATTTGCTTTTTCAAAGTAGACATCATGTGTAGTTAGAGAAGGCAGGGAATAATGTTTTATTTGCCATTCAAAACATATGTTCTGGTCGTTATACTTCTTAATCCTAGAAAATCTCTATTAGATTCTGTGAGTGGTGCTAAACTTTGGTTTACAATTCTTTGGAAAGACAGAGTATTGTCTATAAGTAACTAGCTTAGGAAAAGGAAAATAATGTGTTTTTAATAGAATACTATATTCTAAATTATATTTGATTCTTACATAAGTGGTATGAGGGAGATCATCTGTAATTTGTACTTTTCAAGAGAAATTTGTCTTGAATTAATAAAAAATAAAGTTATTTTGACACTACAGAGAACATTTGGTGTTCCTTACCCTTGTACAGAGAGATTTAAGTGTGTTTGACCATGCGGTGCTTATTAAAATTCAGCACGGGGTTCTTAGCATTCTGTTCTTTTACAACAGGGCCACTATACAATACAGAGAAACATGAGAAGGCTGGAGTATCTTTTCTATACATTTGTTCATATTTCTTTCCTTTTTTTTTTTTTTTGCCAACGAAGTGATTTCTTGCTTGGCCCCCTCTACTTGGATTGCTGCTTCTTTTCTGATTCCTTTTTAGGGCAATGAATACTGTGTCAGAGTGTGAGGTACATGTGAATTGAACCCAAAAAAAGAAGAGTTATTATTAACATTCAATTGTTAAAATTTCGCATTATAATTTTTTGATTAGAAGGGAAAAAGGATATTTAGAAGTTGGCTCATATCCATGACTAATTTTTTTTAACTTACTACTCTAACACTCTAGACATTTTCTCAGAAATAAAAATGTGCATATTTGAATACATGAAAAAAGCACTCCTCTGGGTTTTCTCATTAAAAATAATCAACATGAGTTGTCTAAGGGAACTACTATAAAATTAAAAATAGAATTGCACATATATAATCACTTATAGTATTTTAATTTAAGAAAAGATATATCTTTGAAAGGATGGTAAAATTGTTTCCTGTTTTCACTAACAATGCTGTTTTGAAGGTTAAAAGGAAACAACTTACTTAGCAGAGGAGATAAAAATCACAGAAAAAGGAATATGCTAAAATGTCCTCATTTATCACCTGTAAGGGTAAGATATATCCTACTGTTATTAAATGTTTAATGTAGCTGTTGACAGGTGTGTATAATGAACTATGTTTCAAGTCTAGGATACTGCTAGCATAACTGTTTCTTATTCACCTACTGCAAAATGTGGAAATCATCTCTACCCGTTTGAAAATTCATTGTAGTATTATTTCCCTTTAATTAAGATTGTTCATGGCATACAGTGTTTTTAAGATTTGTTCAAACTTATTTGCTTTATATAAAGTGGACATTTTCCTTTGTTAGGGAAAGTAAAACTGAGTCTCTGGGAGATTTTACTGGATATAAGAAGAGTTTGATTATTAAAGGTCAAGTGCATTGGAGAATCTTGCTTATTTGATAAAACTTTACAGGACTGTTCAAGTCTATGAATTACCTCTAATGAATTTATCTGCTGTGTTGTACTTTATTAAAATAATTCATTTTACTTTTTGTCATCTTAAACCAGCTACTTAATTTCTCCAAATGAAGTCTGTTTTGCCAATTCAATTTGAACTGAAATAAAGTTAATAAAATAACTATTAGGATTTAAAATTTTAAAAATATTAAATATTGAAAGTAGAAAAATATTTTGTAGATGCATGTTTTAGATAACAGATTTTTAAACTCTAGCATGTATAAGTATAAACTTTCTAGATTATATTTTAAAAAGTCAAAGTTTCACTCCAAAAGGTTTTTATTCATGAGATTCAATAAAACTTGCCTTCCTATAAAGCACTTCATATGATTCTGATGCAAATAGTTAACCAACTGAACAGGAAAGCACATCCAAACAAAACATTCATAAGGACCCCATACTGAATATTTGAGACATGTCCAAAGCCATTCTGGAGAAAAATAGGGAGAAAGATATTTGCATAAAATTTGTACTGGGTACTAGTGTAGTTTTGAGAAAGATACATGTATCTTTTTTTTCAAAAATATATATCTGTTTGATGATGCTATTGCACTGATGTTATTACTTTTCCAAATACTTATTACTAGAAAAGAAAAAAAAATTAAATAATTTTGCTCTTTGAAGTAAATAAAATAGGTAAATATGTGGATATCTAAACAGATGACACTAAATTAAGTATTCACTAACATTATTTCCACTGACATATCTTATATTGAAAATGTATAGTAATTATCTGTGGCACTTGTACACAGTCTTACATCCCACATTTAAAGTTTCTGATTAGACAGGGAAATTGTATTTTGTAATACCATCCTATAGTGTGGTCTTGATCCAACTGATTTGTGTACCACATTCTGAGAACGCTGTTTAGAGTAACAAGACTGCAAACGAGAAAATTATTCAGAATATACTTCTGAATTAAACTTCACCAGAATAACACTGGGACTACATCCAAATATAGCAGTAACTCAGTTTTTTTCCTCATTAAGACACTCAAAGTTACCTAGTTTGTCCTATTAGGAAGGACTTCTTATTTACTTCTTAGATACATTTAAATGTGTGCTTAATTATCATCATAAAAGTTTTTCTAATAAAAATACTAGATTAAAATTCATATAAGTATTAAGTAAGAATTAGAGAAAAATGTGAATGAAACACAAAAGAAAGTTGAGTCTAGTTGGAAAGAAAGAAAATATAGGTCTAAGTTATTATTTTTGTTGTTGCGGTTTGTTTATTTGTTTTGGTTTCAAGTAATATAAACTCAATTGATATATTAGAATAACGAGGAAGTTTATAATAACTCAGCGAGGTATCTTATAAAACCAAGGCGGCGGGGGGGGGCGGGAATCCAGGCTCCACTATGATATCAGGAATTGTGTTTAGAATTTCTTACTCTCCCTTTGGAATTACATAGTCTCACATCCTTACATCAGTTTCCACATTCACATTTTTCTTTTCTCTTCTTCAAAATAACCTTTTCCTGCCCCTCCACTTAATGAGGTGAAATATATCTAGTTGCAGTTCTTGTATTGTCAGTTTTTTTCTTCCTTTAGTTTTTATGCTCTAAGAATGAGTTTTATAAGAAATGTTTTTTAAAATATATTTTTAGCTTATATTTTGACACCATTTAAGTCAAATCCTCTGCCTAGGATTGTCAACATTTATTTATTTTAGAAACATTTATTTAGAACCAACAATGTGCTTGAAAGTCATCATAAATATTGAAGAAAAAACATGACAACCTGCAGCCAAAAAGATAAAATAGAGTATGAAGAGAGGCAGGCAGCAAAATAACATATGACAAGTTACATATATGAAAATATATCCACATATGAAAACATATTCCTGAGCCTCCTTATGTAATGAAATGAGATATCTCATAGGAAGCCATGTTGATGTTTGAAGAATCAGTACGGCCTTTTCAAATGGACAAAAGAAAAGAATATCTGAGGTAGAGGGTAGAGATGATGTAAAGGCAAGTGGATCTGAAACAGTATAACTCGTGAGAATAAAGATAAATTAGGGTAAAGATAAAGCAAAAGGCATGAGGTACAAGTGAGAAAACAGAAATTGCTTAGATAAAAAACCTAGAAAATATATCTCAAATCCATTGGACAAATCAGTAGATAATGAAAATCATACATGATAGTCAATGTTGTTTGTTTTCACGTCTGGCATCCAATTATTCTTGCCTAATGTACCACAATTTCCCTCAGGAAAACTCATCCTTATGTTCTTAGTTAAAGATTGGGGGAGTGTTCTTTGTATATAGGCTCATTATGTGATTCAATTTTGGCCAAGCAGAGCAAAATGTTTGCCAAACCACAGTGGCTGGTTCAGAGATTATAGCATGACATACTCAAAGCAAATTATACTTAGAGATTTTTTTTTCTGTCAATTTTGAGATAGAGATTAGTAGTTAATGCAACTACTAATATTCTGTCATATTTAAGAGAAGCCTAATATCCTAGGAAGTGAAAATAATTTTCTTTTTTTTTTTTGAGTTGGAGTCTCACTCTGTCGCCCAGACTGGAGTGCAGTGGCCGCTCCCGGCCACCGCAGCCTCGACCTGCTGGGCTCCGGCAATCCTTCCGCCTCAGCCTTCCAAGTAGCTGGAACTACAGGTGCGCG
>CAUYQG010161926.1:0-23115 GCA_963574415.1 Tarsius wallacei | reverse complement strand
CTATAAAGAGCTAAAGTAAACTAAGTAAATAGAAGCATTTATCATTTGCCTGATAGTTTAAAAATATCCCAAACCAGGTGAAGTGAGGACCAAAGAGAGGCCTAAACTTTATCTGTACAATGACTACTTATATACCTAATCCTAAATTGTACCCCACATCTTTAAAATAAAATTAATTTTAAAAAAACTTAAAAAAAAATGGAATACCCACCTTGATTCCCTTTAGACTAGATACATGCTTAAAGGACCTGTTGGAAAAAGCATATATTTTCAATAAGTATAAAAAATACCTTAAAGTTGTAAGAATAATTTGAATATTACAATTAACCTTTCAATAATGAGCTGACATTTCATCGTTACCATATAAATGTCTACTATTCAACATATGTGAGAAAACCAGCTAGTTTTAGAAATACATAAACTCTCCATTCAATAGTAGAAACTTTCTTAGTTGATTTAGTAAATTAAAGCTGTTTCTGCTTAAAGTGTGAAATTTTCTTATCCTTTTTTTTTTAAGTCAAAGAAAAAGTTTCTTGGGCTGAACACTGGGCTTGATTTTATTCGTGAGCAGTTGTCACAGCAGTTAGCTCCAGAGAGATTGCTCCCTGCTCCCTGCTGTCTCTACTTACCCAGATGATGGATGCCCTTAACTTGAAACAGGGCAGGAGAATGACATGGGGGGGTCCTTGACCCCCTACTCTATCCCTCCAACTACATTCTGAATGCTTGCGAGGAGAAACTGTTGCCACTGAAATGACTTAGGGTTTCAGGAGACAGGTGCACGTTAATTAAAGTAATTCAATTAACAAAATAAGTTAACTTTTATTAGGATGCAATAAATTGTTTTGATTTTAATTTAAACTTCATTTAAGAAACAGAGTTTTAAGATGTGACAGGAGATGTCACTGTTCCCTCAGAAACCACCTCAAACAACAAGGTCATCAGGAACAGATGTGCAAACACAATTTTCAACAGCATCAGGAGATCCTGCAACTCTAAATACAATATTCTAAGAAGGGTGGCTAAATGCATTGAAGTAAAAAATTGATACCAAAAGCAAAGAGAGGACACCATTATTTGCGTATCTCATACAAAACTGCAGCATGCGTTCTCTGAGAGATCAAAACCAGTCTTCCCTTGTTTGGAACAAGGGGGGGCAGGGTGCTGGAACCAGCCACAGGAGCCCACTTGTCAGCATGGAGCATCAGAGGACATGAGAATGAATGAGGAGACACACTGGCCTCTGTCTTTGCAGGAAGCAGTGTGTAGCTGGTGTAGATGCAGGAGACTCTGAAATGTGGCAGCTACTCATGTCTTTTAGTGAGGGAGAAGTAAAGGCTAAAATGGCTCACAAATCCAACCCTGTGTCATTAGGAACATTTCTACCAGCCTGGAACAGTGCCCCCGCCCCCCCACCATACCTCACACAAACCTCCCTTAAGTAGCTGGTCCAGGAAGAACGAATTCTATTAATATAAATAATAATCAAATGGAACCCTCAGGGGATCTTATTCAACAACATAATAAAAAAGACAAACTCTACCACGAGGATGACTCAAATTAAAAAAAAAAAAAGACAAACTTTTTGACAGAAGCCCCAATATCATAAAGATGTCAATATCCTCTAAATTAATCTATAAATTAAACATTGTGCCAATGAAATATCCTAAGAATTTAAGTACCAGAACACCTCATTCAAGGTTCAAATAGTAAAATAAACAAAAATTGCCAGAATTCTAAACAATTTTTATTATCAGATAAAAACATTATAAAACCACCATAATTAATAGAACCTGGTATACATGAATACACAGATAAACCAACTGAACAAAATACAGCCCTAAAATAAGACTAAATATGTACTATTTAGCACCTAAAGATGATGCATCAGTGGGAAAGGGATGGCACTGAGATGCTTCTGGGACACACCTGAGAGATACTGGAAAATGCAAAATTGGCTCTCTATCTCAGTAATTGGAATAAATCTATTCCAGGTTATCAAAGTTCTAAATATACAAAAGAAATACAAATTTAAGAAGTAAACATGGACTAATTTTGTATAATTGTGGAGTCGAGACAGATTCTTTCAATGTGATTAAAAAAAATCAAAGACCATAAAAATAAAAATATTTCCTAAATTTGACCACAAAACAATTTTTAAACATCTTTGCGTGATTAAAAAAAATAAAATTAAATGGAAAACTCTGAATTGGGGAAAGACTTACAACACTTATCACAGAGGAGTGCTAGTTTCCTTTATGTAAAGAGCATGTAGTAGTCAAAAAGAAAAAGCAGTGGGTAATGGGCCAAACATGAAAAAGCAGTCTAAAGGCCAGGCACAGTGGCTCATGCCTGTAATCCCACCACCATGGGAAGGTGAAGTGAAAGGACTGCTTGAGCCCAGGAGTTCAAGACCAGCCTAGGCAACATAACGAGACCCCATCTCTACAAAAATTAAAAAAAAATTACTCAGGTGTGGTGGCATATGCCTGTGGCCCCAGCTACTCAGGAGGCTTAGGTGAAAGAATCACCTGAGCCCAGGAGGTCGAGGCTGCTGTGATCATGCCACTGCACTGCAGCTTAGACAACAGAGCGAGCCCTCAACTCAAAAAAAAAACAACAAAAAAAACTATATATAGGAAAAGGAATATAAATGTCTCTTAAATACAGAGGGTGCCAACAAAAAATGTATATACATTTTCAAAAAGGAAAATAATTACTAAAATTGTAATATTCAAAATATACTGATAACAAAAGATGAATATGAGTCACATTTGACTTCGGTAATTACACATTGTTACCATAATTCAACTTGAAAAAGTAATACATAGATAACATTTCTAAAAATGTGTATATATATTTTTGGGCACCCCCAGTATATTAGAGGTGTTCAATTGATAAAAATGTTAGAGATTAAAACTACAATATGTTACCATTAGATTTACAAAAAAAATGCAAAGTTAAATAATATACTATGCTTATGAGAATAACAGCAGCAACTTTTGTACATTGTTGGCAGGGCTGTGATTTGGTATGATCTTTATGGAGAGCAATTGACAACAGATGTTAAAATAAAAAATACATGCACTCCTTAATATAACAATCCTATTTTCAATTATACTCATTCACAAATGTGCTAAAAACCACGTACAAATGAAGTATCATTTGTACATAAGATCTGATCAATATCAATGTCTATCAACAGGATATAGAATTGGTTAAATATATTATGGTACAACTATCCAGTGGAAAATTAAACAATCATGAAAAAGAATGAGGGAAGAATATATGCACTGATGGATTTCTAAGATCAGTATATATACCATCTCACTGACTTATAAAAATAATTAGAATACAACACATACATATATTTATGTATATGTTAAGTGTAGGTGTGATTTTATACATAGAATACCTCTAGAATTTTACAGACAAAAACAGTAATTTAGTTATGTCTGAGTTATACTGAATGGCTGGATGCCCTGGGGTAGGAGTACTTAATATCTATATATTTTTGTATGTTTGTATATTACTGATTTTTAAAAATTTATTATTATTATTATTATATATTTTTTTTAGAAAGCAGGATTTACTGAGAAGACAGAAACCTCCCACAGTAGGCAGGGACCTCAGGGGATTGCCCTAAAAATTATTTTAAAAATTTAATTGAATATGTAACCAAGTAACAACTTTGATTTTATTTACATTTCTAATCCATAAAGTTAGAAAACATAAGACATCATTAAATTTAGTATGTATATATCAAAGTCATACTGAACACCCACCTACATACAAATATTTAAAATAATACACCCAAGACTTACAATTTTGCATCTTCTCTGTAGTCATCCAGACCCTCGTCATATGATTTTGATCTCTCTGTCTTTGAGTTGGGCTGGGCATCCAGGCTGGGCGGACCAACTGTTTCTGTAATTAAAATCCAACATTAAGACATTTACAAGTGGTTCCCTGACTCTTTAATGATGAAAAGCTCAGTTTGTCAAACTATTCTAAGTGGGAAAACTGAGAATAAAATACGGTTTCCATAGCAACTCCTTACGCATACCATGGTCATGTGAGAGTTGACGACGAATTAAGGGAGCGGAAGTTGTGAGGCCAGGAGGAACGGTTGCTATGGAGGGGACTTGAGAGGTAGAGGCTGAGATAACAGCAGAAGCCGAGATATGTGCAATGTCATGATCAATGCTAGGGCTAGTTGGTTCATCTGCAAGAAAAAGGAAAATAAATATTGGAATGTTAAATGAACTATTTATTAATAATAGAACTCATAGTCGATAACTATTATTAAAAAGATCAGATATAGATTTTAACACTTAACCACTAAAGCACCAATAAATGACATATGTAGTCTGCTAAAAATCTATTTACCTAGACATTACTCTAGTAATTCCAAATCTGAGAACATGGTGTAAGAAATTAAATGACTTGCTTCTACCAACCAAGTAATCACTAACTGATAGTCAAGACACCAAAGTTTATAGGTATTCAGAACCAAAGCCTATCAACCAAAGCAATAATCAGACACCACCCTAAAAGAACTACTTTTCAAATTTTAAACGTACCACAAGTTATTATTTCAGGAAAGTGAACAAGGTGATTTTGCTGATACTCAGTTTTCAAGATATCAATTCCTAAAACCTTTCTTCCCATTCATCCCCACACAAGTGTATCTTCAGTTTTTGTAGAAAAACAACAAAGTCCAGTCTATAGTTGCCAAAAGAACTTACATAATTCCAGGGCCATTTGTTCAAAATTTTTACTCTTGTAAAAACATCAGTGATTTAAATTCTAATATTTAAGGCAGAAGAAATGTAAGAGGGTGCCAGACCTATAATCCTAAAATTAAATTGCCCCATAATGAAACTCTTTAAAGAATATACTATAATGATAAAACAAGATTTTAATTCACTGATTTAAAGGTTCAAGTGATTGTAACTTGACATTCTATGAATTTGAATTCAATAATTAATTCAATAATTAACTTAATGATCTGTATTTTAATCAAGAGGATTAATTATATGATATATATAAAATCACTATATTTTAATTTTAAGGTTACAATCAGAATATTCTGGTATCTTCTGTGTATTTTCTGTTTCTGCAACTTTCTTTAAAAGCAGCCCTTTATATTTTAGCAAGAGAAAACATTTTGAAAATTTCTCTCTAGGAACCACTTTTACTAAGTATATGAAAGCTTGCTATCATATAGTCAGTAAGAATATGAAAATTCCTTTTCCAAAACCAAGGAGATATTGCTAAGCTTTTAAAGATAAGCTTTTAAAAAGATATTCTAAGCTTTTATAATTAATTCAATAAGGATAAAAATTTAATTTTACCACAACTTGTATTATTTTAAATTGCCACTAGGATTTTAATTATCACAAATTTAACAAAGTTTCTTCAAATGATAAGTTGTATAAAGTAGGTGGCCCTTATGGAATTTCCAGGCCCACAATTCCCTTATAGACTCATGAATCTAGATGTGAATGGGAAAATACTATACTCTATATATTATCTGACTTACGCAGTATTAATAAATTTTTCATTATAATGGGATAAATCTTTCAGAAGAATGAGTTTATACACCGCAAAGTGATTGAAAACAGTTTTGTATTTATTTAAAATATCATAGAGTGAAATTCAAATTGGTCACGGATTAAGCATTAAATAGAATTTCAAAGGCAATTTTGAGATTTTGTGTCCCTGGATTTCCTGGTGATATTCATTCAATCTCTTTTGACTTACTACAATTTGGAGAAAATCTTTGAAACGCACTGGATTAAAATAATCTTTCAGTATATGTTTGCAAAAAGGGGAGGAAAGATAGATCTCACCTGTTCTAGAAAGTAGGATTAAATGGAGGTGGCGTGGGAGAAGAGACGAACATTGGGCTTACCCATTTCAGTATTGTTTGCATGCTTTATAATAAATACATTTTACTGATATGTTAAAGAGAGAAAAGAAAAAGCTAGATATACTTTTAAAACACACATAATTGGCCGGGCACGGTGGCTCACGCCCATAATACCAGCACTTTTGGGAGGCCAAGGTGAGAGGATTGCCTGACCTCACAGGTTCGAGACTAGCATGGGCGACTTGGCGAGACCTCATCTCTACAATAAATAAAAAATTAGCCGGGTGGGTGGCACACGCCTGTAGTTCCAACTACTTGGAAGGTTGAGGCAGAAGGATCGCCTGAGCCCAGCAGGTTAAAGCTGCGGTGGCTGTGAGTGTGCAACTAACCTCCAGCCTAGGCAATAGAGACTCCAACTCAAAAAATAAAAATAATAAAATAAAATAAAACACACAATTAGATCACCTGATATTTATGAACTATACTAATCCAGTTCTTTTAAAAATATAAAACTTTTTCTGTTGTTTTAAAAATAGTTTATGTTAGGGTTAACCCAAATTTTAAAACCCCAATTTTCACATACACTCTAATTATTACCAATGAACAAATTATGCAAAAATAAGAATTCAGGTTTATCTCATTTTCCAATGCAATAAAATAGACATCATTTAGTTGCCCAAAGAAAAAACAAAAATTTTAACTCTCATACATAAACATTCAAAACCATGTTTCTGTCACATTTTCAAATAATTTCTAAATTTTTAAATAATCAAACTTAGATATTCTGCCAGATGAAAATAACCGATCATCTTTTTTCTAGGCATGACACATACTAATTTAAGACATTAAGTAATCCATGCAAAGCCTGGGTGAGAGGATTGCCCGAGTCCAGAGGTTCAAGACCAGCCTGAGCAACATGGTGAGACCTCATCTCTACAATAAATTAAAAAATCTGCCAGGTATGGTGGCACATACCTGTGGTTCTAGCTACTTGAAAGGTTGAGATGGAAGGATCCCCTGAGCCCACCAAGTCGAGGCCATGGTGGCCGTGAGCATGCCACTGCACTCCAGCCTGGGCAACAGAGTGAGACTCCAACTCAAAAAAAAAAAAAAAAAAAAAGAAAAGAAAAGAAAAGAAGGAAAGTGGCATCGGCCGGGTGCGATGGCTCATGCCTGTAATCCCAGCACTTTGGGAGGCGAAGGTGAGAGGATTTCCTGAGCCCAGGGTTCGAGACCAACATAGCAAGACCTCCTCTACTATAAATCAAAATTAGCCAGGCATGGTGGTGTGTGCCTGTAGTTCTAGCTACTTGGTAGGCTAAGGTGGAAGGATTGCCAGAGCCTGGAATGTCAAAGCAGCAGCAGTCTGCAGCATGCCACTGCACTCCAGCCTGGGTGATAGAGTAACAGACACACATACACACCTCCCTATCATAATTCATGTTAAACTATATAATCAGAGAATCAACTTAAGAAATAAGGCCTCCATTTACTTTTTTCACTAAGAGCCTCACAGCTACGATAAAGAAAAAGTGGAGAAAAAGTTGCTACATATCAAAATTCAATGTGATCACAATTTCTTAACCTGTAGAAAATATAGGCCTAAATATCCACAAATTTGGCCTTACTTTGGAAAAGTGTTTTCCAAAGGTAGAGAAATAACTTTAAAAAATCTTAAAGATATCAAAAATTAAAAAAAATTATACAAAAATCCAGTAGGCATATTGTGAAACTTTACACATAACTGTTAGTTATTCTTCTAACATGAAGAAAGAAGGGAAGCCCTTATATATAAAGGGCTCTTATAAATAAGAACCACTAAAATCAAAACAGAAAGAGTGCAAAGCACATATAAGACAACTCATGGAAGAAATACAAAAGCCTAATAAAAATGTAAAACTAACTTGTGAAAACCTATTAATGAAATAATCAAATAAAAGAAAGGCAAAATAAGTGATACATAACTGTTTTTCATCACATAAACGGATATGTATTTTTACCCAATGATGATCTTATCCTACTTGTTTCTCCTCGTGTTCGCAGGATAACTTAGAGAGACTTTGTTGTCTATGCCCATCTTGCTCTTAGGGTTAGATGGAACCCACTGGAGTGGCTCACCTTCCTGTAGACGGGCATATGATCTAAGTCTGACCAATAAGAAGGCGCTACTCCTCTCCATACCCGGTGACTGGCCAATGGGGAAAAGTACCTCCAGGTTTCCACACAAAGACACTGAGAAAATTACATTCTTTCTCTTCCTTTATTTGGGGAACAGTAATTGTAAAATTTAGCAAAACTGTTGTCAGTGGCCACCTTTTCTACCACGTGAAGAAAAAACATCTGAATTAAGCAATCAAAACTGAGAAACAGATTCACAATCTTAACATCATTACTTGAGTGTCCAGATCCAGTCACGCATGGAACCAGGTGTACCCCAAAACTTCTTAGTTGTGAGCTAATGTTACTTCTTTGCATGAGCTAATTTGAAATAATTTTCTATCATTTGTAACCAAGAGAATTATAATAAATATAAATGTAGAATACAATGAATTTCTAGTTCCCCTTGACAAACATCCATCTTTTCTTGTAACACCCAATATCCAGTACTACAGGTTAGAGCACAGAGCAAAAAAGGCCCCATGTGCAATGAGCCAAGTTATGAGGGATATTTCTTAAGCTGACATAATTACCATAGAATGAAGCACATAATGAATGTAGTTTATATCTTATAATTGTAGTTAGGAATAATTTTATGTTACTCTGTAAAATTATCACAATTTTCAACATAGGCTGTGGCAGAACAGTCGGTTCCTTGACAGAATTTGGCTTTTGGTTTTATCTCTCCTAGGAAAAGGCAATCTTCTCCGTTCTCTCCAAATTGCAGCATAATAATTTAAGGCATGTTAACACTATATAATATTACTTATTCATTTTTTTTTTTTTGAGTTGGAGTCTCACTCTGCAGCCTAGGCTAGAGTACAGTGGCATGATCATGATCACCACAGCCTCGACCTGCTAGGCTCAGGGAATCCTTTTGCCTAAGTCTTCCAAATAGCTGGAACTACAGGTGTGCACCACCACACTCAGCTAATTTTTGATTTATTGTAGATACGAGGTCTCGCCAAGTTGCCCACGCTAGTCTTGAACCCCTGCACTCAGGCAATCCTCTTGCCTCCACCTCACAAAATGCTGAGATTACAGGTGTGAGCCCCTGCACCCAGCTTACTTATTATTTCAATTATGGAATAAACTATATATTGCAAGAGGTAATTAAGTTTATATAAGTTAGAAGAAATGGTGACTAACATACATTATATATGTAATCCCAAAATAGTAAGAGTGTGTATATATCTGTTACTAGAAATATGGAAATTAAACAAACTGTTTCTGTTACAACTCCTATAAGGGACATTCACTGCAAATAGCCTAAAAAGGCAATCTATAGCTCAAGCAAAATATATGTTTAAAATTTGATATTTCCTCATTCTTAGGAAATGGAGAATAATTATTTTTAAAAAATTTAAATGTGACAAATATCCTTTCCTTTTATTTGCCTTCTGAGATATATACTCAGTTTAAATCAAAGGAAGTAAAGAGCAGTTATGCAAAGTTAAATGATCTTTCCAATAGCCAAGCATAAACTCTTTCTTTACAAGTAACAATTTATTAATCTTTGACAATGTCATTTTTTGCTATTTTTTAAAATCAAAGTTAAGCCCTATGAACTACAATCATCCTAAAAAAGGGAACTCCCTAGGCACACTTTAATTAGCTCCATTAATACCAATTACTGAACATCAGGTAAAAGGGCTGATAAAAATGACATGCTCAAGAAACTCCATTTACATTAAATTTAAAAGGCATGGTAGGCAGAATGTTTAAAAATGATGCAATTCACATAGGCTTCTAATCTCTGATCATCAAGGGGCAGACTGACGGTAGGCTCACTAAACATTTTCCACTAATTATAGAGTTCTTGAAGCAATAAGTCCTGTTTTCTTTTATATAAATTGATGAGGGATGCCATCTCCCAGTTCAAATATACACCCCTTTTTTAACCATACTTCACTACTACTCAAATAGTGAGAACAAAAAGTAAATAAGTTTAAGTACTAACTGGGGTCATATTTTTGGGAAAAGCTGATACAGGAAAAGGACTGTAAGATGATGAATTAGAGAATAATATCTCTCTTTATTAATAGACTATTTGCAGCCAGACACAGTGGCTCATGCCCGTAATCCCAGCACTTAGGCAGACCAAGGGGAGACGACTGCCTGAGTCCAGGAGTTCACGGCTACCATGGGAAATATAGCGAGACCTAGTCTCTACAAAAAAATGTAAAACTTAGCCAGGCATGGTGCCATGTGCCTGTAGTCTCAGCTACTTGGGAGGCTGAAGGGGAAAGGATGTCCTAAGCCTAAAAGGTCAAGCCTGTGGTGAGCTGTGATGGTGCCACTCACTTCAGCCTGAGTGGCAGAGAAAAACTAACTGAAAAAAGACTATGAGGGGGGACGCCAAAAAACCTGGAATTATCTTTTGGCGGGCAGGCCCCTTATAGCACATTTGAAACTTGTCCCTTCAGAAGAAATGGTCAACCCAAGTTTTTATCTAGAAACTTTGATCAGGTTGTGTCACAATTTATGGAAGAAACACCTCAAGTTGTGGCAAATAGGTGACTGGTTCTTCTACCATGACAACGTACCTGCCCATGCCACTGCACTGAATACTGAGCAGTTTTTGACCAAAATGGTATGATCACCGTGCCCCACCCTTCCTATTCACCGGATCTTGCCACCAGCGACTTTTTTTTTGTTTCCCCCAGTGAAAAAAGTCCTCGAAGGGAAACGCTTTGCTGATGTGGAAGAGGTGAAAGAAAAAGCAGCAGAAGCAATAAAAGGGATCAAAACTGATGAATTCAAAGACAGTTTTGACCAGTGGAAGAAGGGTCTCAATAGGTGTATTTCATCAAATGGAGAGTACTTTGAAGGTGACTGGAGTTTAAACAGATAAGTATAATACACAATTTTTGATAAATTCTGGCTTTTTTTTAATCCCTCCTCGAATTTGCTTTTCAGATGGACTCAATCTAGATTCGTATAAAAGAGAAGCTGGGATGCTCGCTGCACCATCCTGTGCTACGGATGCTGGCACTGAGCCTAGCACTCCCAAAGAGAGAAGCTGGTAGTCACCTCTTCCTTTTGGGCAAATTTCAGGGAGATAAGTTCACCTGATGGACACTGTACTCTAGCTACAGCTTACCAGATTTAACACTTCTAAATTGTCTTAAAGTAGCAGTACCAATGAGGCCATGACAATCAAATTCAATTGAATGCAGGGCAACATTGACCAAGCACACACATACTGGCCAACGCTGGCATGAGAAGGAAAAGGAGTAATAGAAATATGGCAAAGCACAAGAAAATGAACTTGAGATGAAACACTGGATATGAGAACTGGAGCAGTAGTTTTTTGTTTGCTTTTTGGTTTTTTGTATTAATAGTTAGAAGAGTGATATAAATTAAATAATATAGAAGTCAGGATTATAGAATGTATTTTAATACTTGCTACTTATTGTCAAATTACTTATGAACCGTTAGTCAATTCTACATTCCATGTTTACTTACAAGAGAAGTTAAAATTTATTGATTTTTCAGGAGCTTTATAAAGTGTATATATTTAGGGGGTAAACATAATACTGTTAATGACTAATATTTTGAATTTAAAAACAAAATGGCTTTATTTCCATTTACCTAGATCTTTATGGCACAGGAGAAATAGTAGACGTTAAATGAGTAAAACAAAATGTAGGAAAAATTTTCTTTTTAGAAGGCATTAGTAGCTCTGTATTATAGACAACTATATAAATCGATTGGCTCGATTTTCTGATATTTTGGGAATAAAGCCAAGGCACTCTAATTTTTGCATTGATCTGTTATGTTTTTCAATAATAAAAATAATTGTTAAAATCATAGTATAAAATTCTGGGTGTGACAATACAAATCAAACCTTAATTTCTTTTTTTCCTTTTAATTTAAGTATCCTATAAAACAGCAGAGTATAAACCAACATTACCCAAAGATGTTCTATGATACACTAAACTCATGAGATACTCTAAATAAAAGGATTTATAGTCAAACACTTCTGAGAAGATCGCATTATAGTCTGCCTAGAAAATTCATAATATGCAGTAGCATACTAATGATTGTGAGAAGTCCTATGGTGAAAAAAGCGTGTTTACAACTACGTAAACCCAGCATTTCTCAATGTATTTGATCACTAAACCTTTTTTTAATAACACTTAAAATATAATGAAATGAGTGTTCTTAAAAAGTACTTTGGGAAACACAGTAAATAGTCTCTTTACTCCATTTCAATGCTGGAATCTATTCTACCATTCCCCCAAAATACTAGATTGTCAAGAGAAACATCTATGGCCCAGATACAGTTTTAAAGTCCAATACTAAAATAACTTCAAAATTAAAATCTTGGAACTTATGCCTAATGAAATGCTGAAAGTTCTTTTATTGATCATATTTATATATTTAACAGCACAGTCTTTAAGCAAACGAACAATTTTTTTTTTTGAGTTGGAGTTTTACTCTATATCACTCATGCTGGAGTGCAGTGGCATGCTCACAGCCATGGCAGCCTCGACCTGCTGGGCTCAAGTGATCCTTTCACCTCAGCCTTCCAAGTAGTGGAACCACAGGCATGTGCCACCATGCCCGGCTAATTTTTCTTGATTTATTATAGAGATACGGTCTCACCATGTTGCCCAGGCTGGCCTCAAAGCTGTGGGCTCAGGCAACCCTCTCACCTTAGCCTCCCACAGTGTTGGGATTATAGGCGTGAGCCACTGCGCCCGGCCAAACTGATAATTTTTTTGGACTGCAAGGCTAACAATAAATAATTATTAGTGAATCACAGAAATGGGGCAAATATTGATGCTCTGCTCTGGAAATTATATAAATACTAAAATTAAATTACTTTCAATGCCTTTACTTCAAACAGCATTCAATTTTATAAGAGCCATAAAAATGCCATGGAAACTTCGGAGGCATGGTATTGTTATTCTACCCCAGGGCTCAGAAACTTTGAAGATGCTACATCTACAGACAATAGTCACACGAAGCAATGAAGTGAAATTCTGTGTTAGTGCCTCAGTTCTTAATTCCACCCTGTTCCACTGGTTCTGTATAACTGATCCCATAGTTATCAGATGCTGGATACTCTGGTCCTATGAGGCACACACGAAATACGTGGACTATAAAGATATTTTTGTGCTTGGTAACTTTTAAAATGAATGCTTCATAAAAGATACTATTCACTAGAAATTATGAAGAAGACTTTAATACGTACTCAAAGTCAAATAAGATCAGAACTAATTAGCAAACACTTTTATTCTTAGTGAATAAAAAAGTTAAATAATTTTCATCAATCTTCATGTATATGAAATTATATAGATCTTTATATATTAGTCAAAGTCTTTTTAATAACATAATTGATTTTTTATTCCTATACTTCATAGTAATTAGGAAGAAATAAGAGAACCAGCACATTTTTTACTATTCTAATGCAATCTGACTATATCATTCTTATTATGTTAAAAGAAAATATGCCACTATCCTGGTAAGATCTCATGGAACTGTGAAATACAACCACTGGTTGTAGAAATTTTTATGTTTTAGAAAAAAAAAATCATGAAACAATAATTAATCCTCAGTAATTTTCTATATCTATTCTAGATGATGTATAAGGTTCCATCAAAACAGAATTCTATTTGCTGAGCTTGGCCGTAAGGGTACACAGATAGTAATGTGAGTATATTTTAGGCCGAGATTACCCACAATTTTTAAAATTTGAATATATCATATTTATTAAAAATGTAAGTTATGTAAAACTTTTTAAAAGCTGACTTGGATAGGATCACCTGACAGTCCAAGAGCTTGATGCCCTTAAAAAGAAGTTCCTCTGGAAAAGATAAACTATTACTCAAAAGCATATTGCAAAATGATGGCGAACTCTTTTCATAAACCCCTGGAGTACCATGGTGAGTGGGAATACAAGGATCCTGCACCATGCACCTGCAGGGTCACTCTTCACAATGCAGTCCATATAAATGGTGCGCTCTGGGATGAGGCTGAACCAGGCAAATCTAGAATCCCTGTCTCTACCACTTAATAACTGTGACTTTAGGGGAGTTATTTTACTTCTCCATACCTTAAATTTCTCATTTAAAAAATGAAGATAATACTAAGGGCATATATCATAATTCTGTTAGCCGATTATGTCTAGAAGTTGCACAGTAATTATGATGAAAACTTTCATGTTGTTGTTTCACTTTACATTTAACTACCATCTCAAAATTATTATTCATTCACTGTTTCAACAAATACTTCTTGAATGCCTTCTTTAAGCCAGGCAGTGTGGTGGGCATTAGGGACAAAGAAGTGAACCAAAGATTTAAAAATCTCAATTCTCAGGTAGTTTATGTTTTAATTCTACTGAGAAACATGTAACAAAAAATACAAAATATGTTGAGTGGAAACAAGTGTTACGAAGACAAAGGAGCTTAAGGGAAAGAGAATGTCAGCTTCTGTGTCTGTGTTGGGGGATACCTATTTTAGACAGATTAGTCAAAAAAAGCTGCTTGAGTAAGATAATATTTCAGCAAAGACCAAAACGTACTGATGGAGAGAGGCGCGTGATGATCTATGGAAGGCGTTCCAGAGCTGGGGAGCCAGCAACACCAGCACCCTGCGGCAGGGCACACTTGGCACGTTCCTGGAGAGCAAGGAGGCTTGTGTGGCTGCAAATGGGATGTAGGCAGAGGACCATAATAGGAGATGGAGTCAGAGAGGCATGATGGTGCGGGGGGCAGGCTGCCAGAGGGCCCTGCCAGCCATGGTAGGATTTTGGATTCTATTCTGGGTGAGATGAAAAGGAAACAGGATTCTGATGAGGAGCGGCATGATTTGATTGACATTTCTACCGCACTACACTGGCTGCTGCGTGGCGAGCACACCTGGGGTGTGAGGAAGCAGGCAGAAAAGATTTGGCAGAACAGGTGTTACAGACTATGGCACATGCACACTTGTAATTTCAGTACATTTTCCAGATCTATTCCAGAATTTAGTCTTTTTGTGTGTGTGTGAGAAAGCAGGATTTATTGAGAGGACAGAAAAGTTCCCACAGTGGGAGAGGACCCGAAGGGGTTGCCCTATTCCAGAATTTATTCTAAGACAAAGTAATTTGACAATGAAGAGGTCTTTTCTCTCAGCCCAAGTTAAATTTACAAAGAAATAAGCTTTTGAAATTAAAAGACACTGCTTACATAAAAAGTTGATTACTAATTATCAAAACGATTCCACTTGGTTTTTGACTCACAGGAATCAACAACCAGATACAATTGGGTGAGCTGATTCCCTTGGCCCCACACGGTAGGAATTTGCTTCATCAAGATAAAAATTAAAAATGAGCACTAGGTACATCAAATTTAATATAAAAAAGAGAAACAATGATACTAGAAATAATTTTTGAAGAGAGTAAAAGCTTATGGCTCTGGTGGAAGCACAGCTTATGAGATTCAGAACAAACATTTTAAAATTACAGTGTATGATTTTTTTGTACCTGTTGAACTAGAATACTTTTCTGGAAAGATTTCTTAAATATTCAGCATGGTAGCCAATGACTCTAAGTGTGCTCACCTATAAATGGGATGGAAGCCAAGGAGTCGCCAGGCGGACTAGTGCTTGACGCTTTTCTCTCCTCCATCCTTTTTATTTGGACCTCTCGGCGCGCGTCATTGGGCAGCCAGCAGGTAGTGTCTGACCCAGTCTCCTGGTCGTTTACCGCCAAGATATAAGACTGATGCCTTAAAGGCTGTGGTGTCTGGCGACCAGATGGAGGTTTTTCTCTTAGGATGACAGTTTCTTTATTATCTAAAGTATGTGACTGCTGAATTTCAGGCTCTTGTAAATTTAAATCTTGATTCCTTTGACTCACAGATAATTCTAAATCTGAAGCGCCAGAGTTCTCACTCTTCTGAGGGGGAGGCTTAGTAGAAGCTCCAGATAAAGAGGGGGACTTCCCGCTCTCCACTTGCTGATCGGGGGCACTTTCAGTTCTTACCCATGTCTGCTGATTCAACAGACTGTTTTGATGCAAGTGATTTACCGGTCTTTGGTCTTTGATAGAAACAAATGAGTTCTGGCTGAATGATGGTTTTGTGACATGCGTAGAAGGCGCTTTCACAGAATTACTTCGGACTTTCACAAGAGGTGACCTGTCTTGTGAAATACCCCGAGGCACTGACATTCCACAAGTACTTTGAAAACTTCTGTTTGACTGTAGTGTTTTCAGTTCTGGTGGAACTTTTTTAAACTGCGACCCAGATCCCATTCCTCTGCCACTCACTCGCCTGTTATCAGAGTTAACAACACTAGGAGCCACAGTAAAATTTGAACCTCGAAAAGATTTATGAATTTCTTGTTGCCTGGGTCTTTCATGAATACCTCGTCTATCATCCTGTTCAGTAAATCCACTCCACTTGTAAGTCTGTTTTCGCTCTCCATTTGAATCGGGTGTTTGACTTTCAGAATTGACATGTTCTAAGGTATCACCCTGCCCCTCAATATAATCCCACGAACGAGTCCTATGATTACTAAAACTAACAGGGGGAGATGTCAGTGCTCCTTGAGATGCACTTCTTGGACAATACTTCATTAGCACAGAATCCTCCAGTCTTTCTTGGGACACACTGCGCTGACGGATCTGAGCAGACTGGGGCACTCGATCATGAGAGGTGCTTCGACGTCGTACCTGCAAAGTGGTGCGGCTGGGTACCACCTGATTATAATCTGCTGTGCTCTGAGATGCTGCTCTTAGACTATCTAATCTTTCTTGAATTGTCCGACAACCTATGTGCAAGCGCCTGTTATCAATATACTCTTTGTACGTTTTATAGTTTTTCCAGTCTATGTGCTGATGGGAATTTGGTGAATAGTGATTAACAGGTACAGAAGGAGAATCCACAGCTTGAATTCTACTGCTTGAGACTCCTTCTGAATGTCCACTGTAATTTCCAGATTTAAGTAAAATTCCAGAAGGTTCCAATGATCTGGAGCCTGTAGTCTGATGAATTAGATGGGCAGTGGGAATGGACGATGGTGGTGATGTGGTTCTTGACACTGTTTTTAAAGAGGTCTGCTCATTCATGCCATACCTTACTTCTTCAGTTCTATGTGAAGGACCTGTATGGTTGTTTCTACTGGATAACAAATCTACAACCTTCTCAGAAGGCATAATGACAGTCCTTACACTTTCATTGCAAACACACACTGCTGTGTTTGATTTTGCAACATCTGTTGGTGATGGAGGCACTTGTATTTCCATTCTGTAGGCCCTGCCAGGTTGTGTCAATACTGGTGTACTGGCTTGCTGTTTGCTCAAGGATGAGTCCAGAGGAGATATTTCAACTGGCTGTGCCGTGGCTGCCGGGGCAGATGGCAGCCAGGGATAGCAGATTGGAGGAGGTTCAGGTATATTGCGGGCATTGCCACTGTAAGCTTCATTGCCTTTCAGGTAGGCATCTTGTGAATATGCCTATGTAGAAATGAGAGAAAGTATCATTTGAAATTCATAAAAAGGAGTTCACTATTTGATTTTACTATGCCCTACATCTTGTTCCTGAATGACATTCACTATAGTATGCATGCAAATACTACACAAGGGTACTCTACAAATCAAGAAAGAGCTAGTCTCTCAGAAATCAAATAAATTATAGAATTGCAAGAAATATAAATTACAAATGCCAATTTTCTCAAAAGATATGAAACACATTCAATTTTCCCCCAACCAATTAGATACAGCTAAACTGCTTTTAAAATTCTCCTCATTCAAGCTTTCTGACTTTTTAGCAGTCGACAGGTTAAATGGCTGCCTAAAAATCCTAGCAAAAGAAGATTCATTATCTTTTGCCCCAGAAAAGGTGAAAATATTAAAAATTATAATCAAACATTTTTATTTTAAGTACTACTGCTATGATAAATTAAACATAATTTATTGAAGTGTCTTGTCAATTAACCATTAGAATCCCCCAAAATAATGCATTTTAATAAATGAAGCCCTTCAATAGCCATAAGTATTTTGATATTTAAAATAAGAGAATATGCATGCTTAACAAGTTAAGCACATATAATAATGGCATAAAATATAAAAAAGGTCATTTGTCTTTCCGTATATAATTTATATTTTTATTATAATTTAATACAAAAGTACATTGCATAAATTTATTTGGTCTCTTTTATCTATAATTATAAAGAGACATTTCGCTCTTACTAACAGGCAGACATACAGCTCAAATTATTTTATATCAACTGTTTGTAAAATTATCCAGCAATATTTTTTAAAACTTAAGAATAACTGAAATTAACCCCAGAGACTTTACAAAACAAAGCTTGTCAACGCAACACAGAACGATGTTCGGCATCTGAGACAGTTAGGTGTGGTAACACATCTTCCCCTGATCAAAACAAGCTTAACTCAAGACTATCATCATATCCTGTCTTTGCATTCGACAGCTTGCAAAGCTCAAGTGCAGCCACAAACATAACATAACAGTGAAGTAGTAGGAAAAGGAAGAGGGTGAGATACTTAAAAAAATATTGATGCAGATAAATATTATGCTTTTTCATCAGTCATGCACAGGATAAAAAAGAAAACCAAACGTAAAAATAAAAAAGGAAGATGGACACCACATATCACAAGCACATTCTGCAAATTAGTAAGATTAACACTATGGAAGGATTTCTCTAAGCAAACTTACAGTTTTAACAAATTGGCTCATTAAAATCTCTATAAAACATGACTTAAAAGCAAGGAAATGGCTACTGTGCATTTCTTACCAGTGCTGTGACATCCTTTGTAAATTGTAGCTAGCAGAAAATAGGAAAACATAGTAGAAGCTGCTTACTGATATAAAGACAAAATCATGTTGTCATATTGTTGCTGGAAATGGCAAGCTAAAAATACATCTATACTGATTTCTCTGGAAGGTACCAAGAGAGGTAAAGGGCAGTGAAGCATAAAGAATAACTTCAGTATCCTTATGAGCATCTTTCTTTCAGGCTTTTATCTGGTTCTTGTTTGATGTGTCTACCATTCTTGAAAGCAAAATACATCTGGTGACATGCATTCCTAACAGATATTTTCTTCAATATGCATGGCTGTCTGCTAATGTGCTACAAAGCTTCCCTTCCACAAGAGCAACATCGATGTCTCTCATTTCCCCTGAGCTTCTTCCATCTCTGCTTCCAGATGACGAAACGAATGCTCTATTATGCATTTAAAATAGTGCAACCTCCTCCTCCTTCCCTGGTAAATCAGAGCATAACCACAAGCTGTCAGCTGATTGCAGCTGCCTTTACACTATGATTTGGGGGGAAGACTGTTTTATTAAGTAGGTTTTACTCAAAAATTAAGATCTTTTCACACTGTACCTGTTGTATTATTTTATTCGTTTGCCAAAATAACTATACGATACACATAAAAAAATTACTTCCAGAGTAATTCTTGTTAACTTAAAATAAATACTAAAGAACACAGTCCAGAATGCAGTGAGAAATTAAAGCTAAGTATATGACATACCAAGCCTATCTTTTTCAAGCTGATAATATCCACACCAATACTTTTCTGTGACAGGAAAAACTGTCTGCATGAGAGAATGCTGTACTCTCTGGTGCAGTATTACCCACAGCATGCTTGTGTAATTTTATTATGTACTGCCTGAAAAGGAGGACAGGGGTTGAGGAAAGAGGTCCCTATGGCCGGGGATGTAGGGAGAGGTCGCTGGCCAAGCTCCTTGACTTCTCAAAATCTCTACTACATTAATGTCTACAGTGAAACTCGAAGGGAAAGTACAAACTTATTCTCCACGGATACTATTTTTTTTCCCAGAGGTTTTAACAAAATGCTGTTCTAGAATGAATACCTTAACGATACCTCCTTTATTCAAATTTGTGGAGGAATATTGTATTTTAATAATAGAAATAGATAACGAGCTATTAAATAGTAGAAAAAAATTTTACATACTTCAGATATCTCTAAGAATTCTATATAGTAATTCTAAATATTGAATGGTTTATGGTCACGGGTGCCCACTTCTGGGTTAAGTTATGACAAGAGGGTCCTTAAGTCTATAAGAAATGCATGCATTAACACAGGGCTGACTAAATAGAATGTCTCAGAAATACAGTATTATTGTCTAACACAAGCAGATATCATTGAAATAATACAATATGAAGCCACTCAAGAGCATTACTGAATTTAGGCTGCCATGGTTCATGCCTGTAATCCCAGCACCTTGGGAGGCTCAGGTGAAAGAATTGCCTGAACCCAGGAGTTCAAGACCAGCCTGGGCAACATGGCAAGACCTCGTCTCTACAATAAATAAAAAAATTAGTCAGGCATAGTGGCACATGCCTGTAGTCTCAACTACGTGGAAGGCTGAGGTGAAAGGATGGCCTGAACCCTGCAGGTCGAGGCTGCCATAGTTGTGATGGTGCCACTGCACTCTAGCCTGAGCAACAGAGTGAGACTCTGACACAAAAAAAGAGAGTATTTCTATATTTTCTCACATATTCTCTTAGTTCATGAACATAAAAAAGTTTGCTTATTCATCTTTATTTCTATCTATTTACTTACTTATTACTTCCCAATTAAGTTAGGAATAGACAACATGCATCTTAAGGAATCCTTTTCTCCCATGATGCCCTTAAGTGTTCCCCTAAAAAAGACCAGCTGCCTACTTCAAAGAGGAAACTACGCATAGGGACTTGGGCAAACATTGTGGCAGATCATCTGGAATGGATCACAATATGCAGCTCTTTGAGATGAACTTCAACCCCAGTTTATATTCTGGGAGCAGAATAGAAACTCTGTAATTTGCTCAAATCTGTGACTGTGTCAGATTTTCTGTTAAGTGCTTGGTCATAAGATACCAATCTTTCCTTGAGTCATGGTCTGACATATTAGTGTTTTAACTACCCATTGCAGAACTCTAAATTGTTAGCAGGTGCCAATTAAATGGCACAAAGTATCACTTAAACAAAGTAACTTACATTCTTATACAAAAATGTCAAAACCATTCTGTATTGATATTTGTCTGAAATGGAATTGCCTGGAAATTTCTGACAGCAATGTCATAAGAATTGCATACTCAACTATTAATAATTTTGAAATTTAGTTGTAAGCCCACAAGGAAACTTCACAAAATATGAACGTGTTTTGGTGGAATTAGGCAACACTTACATTTTTCTCAGTTGACTAGCTCTTATGAATTCAACAGAATATGGCAGAACCCTTTTAGCCAATTTTCTTCACTTAGCTCTTTTATATATCACTACACGTTCTTTCTGGAGCTTCCTTTACCCTTTTACTTAAGAATTACATCTTATAGTGGTTTACAGCTTATATTTTAAAATTGAAAATATCCCTAATCAAAATAGAACAGTACCTGCCCTATCATGCTTATTAGATCCAAAGAGCTCTTAAACCAAGGGGGAGGAAGGGGAGAAAATAAGATAGATGACCCATAGAATTCTTCCTCATATGATAAAGCCTAATCACCAATGTATAGTGTTAGGAGGCAGGACCTCTGGGAGGTGATTAGGTCATGAAGGCAGAGCCCTCATGCATGGAATTAGTATCCTTATTTTAAAAAAAAAAAAAAGAAAAGAAAAGAAGAGAAACAAAGAAAAGAAAAAAGGCCCTAGAGAGCTGCTTGGCTCTTCTGCCAAGTGAAAGACACAGTGGAAGGCACGATCTATGAGAACATGGTCCCTCACCAGACACCAAATCTGCCAGAGCCTTTAACGTAAGAAATAAATGTCTGTTGTTTATAAGCCACCCAGTCTGAGGTATTTTGTACAGTAGCCTGAAAGGACTAATAGAGTCAGCACCATTAAGTGCCTGGATGGGGATGACTATTTCATTCATGCGCAGACATTTGATGGGAAAACAAAACCATTTTGACTTTTTTCTAAAATGAAGAAATACTTTTTATTTTACAATAATACCTCAAAAATATGAACCTGTCTAAGATATCACAATCTACTGTATTAAAAAATATTCTCAAAATGACTAAAATGAATATAATATCATTCATATTATTACTCTAGAAAATATATGTTGGTTTTAAAAATGAGGCTACCAAGCACAGGATTGCTGTTACTGGCACTAGTTTAAAAACATAATGAATTTTTTTTTTTACTTCATACTTTTCAACATTATATTATTGTCATCCATAAATTATGAAATCTATCATTATATACTTGTTCTTACATGAGTCAAGTTTTAAAACAAATTAAATTTTCTAGGCCATCTGTCAAAGGTAGACGGAGCACTTCTAGAACACTTTGGTCTATATATCACTACAGGAAAAATAAACTCCCCGTACTACTCAATCCTGCCACTGTCCAGGCAAACATATACAAACTACATATACAACAGACTTCTGCATGAGTAAAATATTTTTACAGGTTCTATAAAAAATGTTCCTGCTACTTTTTTCTTAACAGCAAATACTCACCCTCATAGGGACATATACTTTTAAAAGCATATACTATGGTCAGACACAGTGGCTCATGTATGTAATCCCAGTACTTTGGGAGGCCAAAGCAGGAGAAGTGCTTGAGCCTGGGAGCTCAAGACTAGCCTTGGCTACATGGCGAGACCTTGTCTCTACAAAAAAAATCAAGGTGTGGTGGCATGAGCCTGTAGTCCCCCCAGCTACTCAGGAGGCTTAGGTGGGAGAACTGCCTGAGCCTAGGAGCTTGAGGCAGCACTGAGCTGTGATCAAGCCTGGGTGACAGAGTGAGACCCTGACTCAAAAAATTAAAAAAACAAAAACAAAAACAAAACCCTCATATACTCTGAGTTACAGATTTAAGAACAGCATAAGTACTTCTAAAGACCCCTTACAGAACATTTAAGCTCCAGAATCTGGTATAACACAGAGAAGTTTTTCCACACATAATTTTTTAAATTGTAGATTCTTTTTGTGCTTGATAATAGCTTTTAAAAATGACACTTGGGCCGGGCTCGGTGGCTCAGCCTGTAATCCCGCGCCTTTGGGAGGCTGAGGTGAGTGGATTGCCTGAGCCTGCGGGTTCGAGACCCGCCTGGGCAAGCAAGACCTCATCTCTACAATAAATCAAAAAATTAGCTGGGCGTGGTAGCG
>CAUYQG010161924.1:0-26672 GCA_963574415.1 Tarsius wallacei | reverse complement strand
AGTATTATAATTGTTCAAGGTCCGCTTATGAATGAGAACATATGGTACTCTGTTCTTTGTTTCTGTGATAGATCACTGAACATGATCGACTCCAAATGCATCCAAGTTGCTGCGAAGTCCTTATGTTTGTCCTTCTTTATGGCTGCATAATATTCCATTGGGTATATGTACCACATCTTTTTTATCCAGTCCAGCTTCGATGGGCAGCATAGTTGGTTCCATGTTTTTGCTATTGTGAATAGAGCAAAGTCTATAGATTTGAGTGAATACCTCCTCATAGGAACTGGTTTTGATGTACAGTTGCTTGTTATTAAAGGTGTGAGTCTAGGGATTTGTGTGTGCCTGGATAGCAAATCTTATTGTGGTAAATCCAGACTTTCCCATGCCTTTGGTACTTATTTGGGGACAGGATTAGAGAGTATAGGAGCAGTGGCTTCAGCAACATGATAAAATATAAATCTCCAGACTATGCCAGCTATAGCAGTGCAGCTCCTCTCACTACCTGGGATCTGAAAGTTTAAGCAATCCATCCAGCAAGTGAAAGTGCTGGAATCCATCCAAGTCATACTCTGTAGTGCTAGCAACAAACAGTGATTGAATTTTCCGGAGTGCATTGGCACAGCATTCACAGTCGTTTAAAATTTTCTTCAAGTTCTCGACTATAATGGATCCAAAGAAAAGGTGTATTTGTAAAATCATTTGTCACAGCATTTTGTCAACTGCTCTGGCATTTTCCTCCTTAGGTGCATCTCCAGCTTTGGGGCCACCTGCTGAAACAGACTTCCTTGCACTCTTATCAGGATTTCCAGATATTTTTGGTACAAGAATCTTGAAGGCTGAAACAGTAGATGACATTGTCTTTCCATCCACTGATTCTTCATATCAAAATTTTTATTTTTGTAGACACTGAAAATCGTATTGCCCAAATTTTGCATTTTATCACATTTGGCAAACTTTTTGGGCACCAGCAAAAGGATTTCCTCTCTTGTAAAGTCCATCATCCCTTTCTTTCCCACAATTCTGTATTTTTCAGTTATTGCCAGTTTTGTAGCATCTCTAACCTGACTGTTGGAACTGGCTAAAAGGATATACAAAAAATGCCCATTTTCTGCTAACTAATGACTGAGTCCCAGAAGTTTTTATGGTTTCAATAACATACATAGCCAGCTGTTCCCAGATGGACATTGATAATGCCACTTAATCCATCAGCTTCCATATCAGATTCTGCACTTCATCTTGAACCTTGTCTCATTCTGTCTATGAAATCTAAAGTCATCATTGTGATTTAGGACCTTACATTGTTCTGATAAACTGTTCATAAAGGCATTTACCATTTCTAATCCAATTATTGACACCTGGTAGTTGCTGTGGCTTGAGTCTTACTGCAGGTTCAGGCTCACACTGGGGGGGTCCTGAGGTCTTGCAGCAATTCTTGGTCAACCAGCAGCTGACCACCCATGTCCTGCTGCTTCACTTGGATGCAAAAGTACTTCATGCAGTAGACCACTGTGGGAATTTGCCCTGCTCAGTCTAAGCGGGAACAGCTACTGGGGCATGTGGCAGAGGTGGCAGGAGCAGTGCCAGGCACTGAGTAACTCCAAAACTAGTGTTAAAAGATAAATCCTAGTTTTGAATTTATTGTTGACTTTCCTCTGGAGACCTTCTTATTATCTCCCAAACAAACAGGGCCCAGGCCGGGGCCTGCCTGAAGAGGGGGCTCCGTTGGCTACCATTTGAGTGTCCATCAAGGGCTGGAGCTTCTGCACAGTGACCACCTGGTGCTCACCCATCATACTTTGCTTGGGAAACCACATTTGTGCACATTTGGATACAGTTATAGACATGTTTGTGATCTGTGCTTTGGCTGTGCTGGCAGGGCATCCTTGTCTTCTACCTTAGAGAGGCTATTGTTTACAGACCTGGGGAGATGATGGCACTGGAAAGACAAGCTGCTGCAAGGATATTCATGCTGCTGACGAGGTCCAATGCTGTTGTTTCCCACCAGGTTGCAAACTATGGAATGGGAGGACAATATGAACCGCACTTTGACTTCTCTAGGGTAAGCCCAGATCATGGGTACTTTCAAAGGGTCCTGCTGTTTTAAAGGGTTCAGCTGGTTTGGAAGGTTGGGGCTTTTAGGAACATTTCAGCCTCCACATCAGCACCCCTGCTGTCTGTCCTCCCCTCACCTCTGCCTCACCAGGGTGATTACTCACTCAGGGTGTTACTGGTGAAGCCCAAGCTTGGAACCAAGGGGCCTGCAGAGCCCAGTGGAGCTTGGCTGTTTCCCCTGTAGACGTGGGGAGTTTTTTCCCTGTCCTAACCCTGTCACTCTTTGCAAAGGGCCTTACTAGGTCTTTGTGAAAATTGTTCTTGCCTCTCTTGCTCTCTCTCGCCGACCCCATGCCCTGACCAAAGTTTCCTTTGCTGCCTTGGCACATGTTCCAGGCTGATTTATGGAACACACGCTTATTACCTTTCTCTGACCCTTTTGTCCCTAGTCCTGTGGGTGGTGGGTGAAGTCGGTTGTAAACGTGGGTGAAAGTTGTTGTCTGTTGCAGCGACCTTTTGACAGCGGCCTCAAAACAGAAGGGAATAGGTTAGCGACGTTTCTTAACTACGTAAGTATTGGGTCCAGGCCCACCTGTTTACTCTCACTTGATTTTATAGAACGATGAGCGAGATGTTTTCAAGCATTTAGGGACGGGGAATCGTGTGGCTACATTCTTAAACTACGTGAGTATGATGTGTGCTGGTGGGCCCTAAGGAGACCCTGGGTCCAGAGAGTTATCTTACATCCCTCCCCCATGAGGGCTGATACCACCAGCTATTGAGTAATGACCAGGTCCTTCTGGCCCTCAGCAGCCTTCTTGGATGGAGTAGGGAGAGTTGGCCTTTGTTTTTATTCATGTGGCCCCCATCCCTCACCCACAACCCCTACCAGGATTTTCACATCCCTGGCTTTTTTTTTTTTTCCTAATGTTTAAAATTGTGGTAAAATACACATAATGTGATATTTACCATCTTAACATTTTAAAGTGTACAGCAGTATTAAATACATTCATAATGTGCAAGCATTACCAACATCTATTTTCATTTTGTAAAACTGAAACTCTATACCCATTAAGCTATAATTCCAGAATCTCCTCCCCTAGTCCCTGGCAATCACCATTCTATTTTCTGTCTCTGTTATTTTGATTACTCATATAAATGGAATCATAGAGTACTTTTTTTTGTGGCTGGCACATAATATCCTCAAGTTTCATTCATGCTGTTCATATATTCTGGCTTCTTTTTGATGGGCTAGTCTAGGCTTTTGGGGTGGGTGCCCTAGAGGGTTCCTTCTTTGGCAGCAGAATGAGGAGATAGCCTTAGCTCTCTCTGAGATGAGAGCTGCCTTTATTTTTCCCAAACTCTCCGGCCTGGTTCCCAACTGCTGCCTTCACTCCGTCCATAGGCCATCGAGTTTACCTTTCACATGAAGAACAGTCTCCTCTCTCCTCTGCTGAGGCAACAACAATAATGAATGCCTCTCATCAAAATACCACCACATGTCAACATGAACAAAGCTGTGAGACATTGATATACCAAGATTATGAAACCTTTCTGAGTGGTTTGTACAGTGCTGCCAAAGTAAGCGCACAGTGGCAAATTTGCAAACATAAATGTCAGACCTCGTATATGGTCTTTCTTCTGGTTCTTGAGGGTCTCATATGAGAGCCTTACTTAAATTTAGGAGAGATTATTATTAGGAGACAGGTACTATGAAGGAGTAGCCTAGGCTTGGGGTTCAGAGGAGGCCTCCCTTGGGAAGTAACATGTTGAATAGAAATTAGCTGGTGGAACATGGTTTCTGGCAGAGGAGAGAGTGTGTGTAGACCTGTAAGGGAAAAGGAGCTTGGAATGTTGGAAAAATAGGCAAAGGCTGGTGTGTCTGGGGAGAGGCTAGTGAGACTGGCAGGGCCTTGGGCTTCCAGAAAAGAGTCTAGGTTTAATCCTCAGGGCAGTGAGATGCCATCTGAGGTTTTTGTCTTACTCATTTACCATATGTCTGTCGAGTACCCTTCAGTCAGTCTGGTATGTGTCCTGTGGAAATATTTTTTAGCTCCAATTTTTATTACATTATGGACAAAAAACTTTAAGTAAGACAGTCAAGTGGAAAAGAAGCACTACTAGAATAGCCACCTTCCCTGGGGCCTCATGAGTGGACAGGTGGGTGCTGTCTCTTTAGAGGCCCTGTTCTTTCCCATGGTGAGACCTTAAACTAAACTGAACACAAGTTCCACAGCAGCAAGTGTGTGCCACATGTAATATTTTCAACATGAGGGTGGCTGTTCTTGGAAGGTGAGAGTCTGTCTAGTGTAGCAAACTACTAGAGCCAAGAAACAGAGCCCCAGTGGGATCTACACGTAAGCAGCAGGGAGCTTCCCATCAGGGCAGTTTGCCGGGCTCAGAGGCTTAGGCAAGGTACAGGCTGGAAGGGGATTCAAGGAGTAGGGTTTGGAACAGGCCTTTTTTGAACAGACTCATGTTACCACGCAAGGTCAGCCCAGATGTGGGTCTTCTGCGGGCCTCAACTCTTGAGTGCCCGTGACATGGAGACTGTCCTAACAAATGATACTGATTACATATGGGAAGAGCCTTTCTTGGCTAAAGTGTTGGTCATGGAACAGAGCCTCCAAGTGGTGCCACTCACACTCAGAGTAGGGTGATCTGCATACTTTTGTCCTTTGAGGCTCAGTGGCTCTGGAAGCTTGGGTAGAAGGGCCAAACTCTATACCTTGTATTTCCAGATGAGTGATGTAGAAGCTGGTGGTGCCACCGTCTTCCCTGATCTGGGGGCTACAATTTGGCCTAAGAAGGTAAGTTCTGATTCTTGTGGGTCAGAGGTTGAAGCAGGCTCAGACATTGTCCATGTTTCCCTGTCCTGTTACCTGGCTTGCTTGAATGTCACTGTGATGTGCCGTAGCCCACCTGGACTCCAACCCTATAGTCCCAGCTTCTTCTTGAGGAGAAGGGACAGGGAGGAAAGCCCTTTTAGGGGCAGGTGGGTTTCCAGACTTCCACCCCACCGTGAATGGTAGGTGCTTTCTGGGAAATGCCTGTATTGCTGGAGTCCCAGTGTTCTGTCCCCTATACATGGGAAAGTGAAGATGTTTCTGTTCAGGACAGGGGTTCTGGGTGTTTGGGGTCAGGTCCCTGAGCCCAGTTTCCAAGAATGTGTTTTGACAGGCCATCTCTTTCCCAGGGTACAGCTGTATTCTGGTATAATCTCCTGCGGAGCGGGGAAGGTGACTACCGAACGAGACATGCTGCCTGCCCTGTACTTGTGGGCTGCAAGTGGGGTGAGTGGCTTAAAGGGTGGCGTTGGCCTTCATAGTCTCAACTTGGGCTTTGTTAGTTGGCCTTAGACTCTGAGCCAGCAGACGACAGCTGCCAAATTTGCTCAAAGCCAAGACTGTCTCACTTCTTAGGTTTTTTACTGCTAACTGGTAGTACCATCCAGCCATGTAGCTGTTCATTCAGCTGACTGTGTGCCATTAGCTGGTTGGGAACACTCGGAGATATGCAGAGAGCCGAGGAAGCCCTGAGGAAGAACAGCTGCATAAGCACCATAGGCCCAGGATGGCTTTCCAGACTAGTGGGCTCTAGCAAGGGTTCTGAGGGAACAGAGGGGAGAGCTGAAGCAGAGAGGGGAAAGAGTGTCCCAGGCAAGCAAGGCACACCTGGACCAATGCATAGCCCGATACCAGCATCATAGTCATGGAGGCTGGCTCTCTTGTTGCTTGAAGAAGGGGAGGCCTGTGGCACAGGGGCCAACAGATGAGGCTAGAGGCTGGGACCAAACTGCAGAGACTGAAGCTTGAGCCTTATTCTGGGGAACAGCCATGGTGAGCTGTGGAAGGGCTTGGACCAGGATGTGACAAGAAGTAATGGCAAAGAGACAAGCGTGTAGCCCTCTTAGAGAGTTTCAGGAATAACTAGCAATAGGTTCACAGAAAATAAAGCAAATGAAAGAGAAGATGAAGCAGTTGCCGAATTCAGGGGAAAAGTTGTTCAAAAAAGGAAATGTAAATGCTGAATGTTAATCTGACTAAACCTTGTGATTTACCTATTAGGAAGATTGAAGGACATAGTATGTATTTTAAGGGTAGAATAAAATAATTCCAAATTTGAAAGTCAAGAAATAGAACTGTAAGCATGTTTTCTAGAAAAATGAGGTTAAATATCAGAAGAAACAAAGGAGTTGACTGTTCTCTGGTAGTGGGAGTTGGGGGTTGGAAGGGGTATTTTAGGAGATTGCCATTTATTATGAGAAGCCTTGCAGACAATTTTATTTTTTAATGAAATGTATGTATTACTTTAAGTTAAGTTGTATTTAGAAAGTTTCATGAGGTCATAAGTGGAAATAATTTTTTTATTAGGAGAGAATCTGTGTTTGAGGAACTGAATCATGGTTCCTGTGTGTTTGAAGACATGGCTTTAGGTGACAAGCAATGCTGGCACCAGCTTTGCTGCTCTTGTGCCCATAGCACACAGATTGGATCTGCTGACCCGCAGCACCTGAGGTTGACAGGCTTCCTCATCCTCATACTCTACCTCTCAGTTTCCATCTGCCACCTCCCAGTAATATCAGGCTTTTTGAGGTCCTTGACACATGCCAGAATGGTTCCTGCCTTGATGACTTTCTTATCCTATTTCCACTTGCTGGGACCCCCTTGAGGAGGGAGCCACATGTGTATGTCCATCTTCTTCCCAGGTTAGCTTCTGTTCAGCTTTGTATTACAGCCCTGCGATTTTCTCTTTCTTCACATGGTTAGATGCCCTTTGGCTCTGTTCCCATGGCAGCTTACACACATGTATCTTGTGTCACTGGCAGAAATTTTTACAATTATCTACTTACACATGAGTCTTCCTTACCAATTCATAAGCAACTTAAGGCCTCAAACTATGTCTTACTTGTGTCTGATTGCCAGGGCACAGTGCAGGGGTCATCATAGAGGAGTCATTCATTTTGTCTGCTAAACTGATCAATAGGATTTTAACATCCTTGCTTTCTGTTCACAGTCTCCAATAAGTGGTTCCATGAACGAGGACAGGAGTTCTTGAGGCCTTGTGGATCAACAGAAGTTGACTGACGTCCTTTTCTGTCCTTCCCCTTCCTGGCCCTACAGCCCATGTCATCTTCAAGTTCAACGTGACAGATACCTTTGTATATGTTTCAGTTTCTATCAGGCAGGTCTTTGGAGAAGTGAATATTTTTCTGGAGTGGAGGGAGACTGTACTGGGTCAGGTCCTGTGTGTCCCGGGTCCCAGCCTCTTTGGTAAGCCTGCGCCAACTCTGGCCCAAGACTAGGGTCGGAGTTGCTGCAGCAGAGTTAGGCTGTCTAGCGGCTAGCAAGATGCCTTTGTACCTCAGATGTTTTAGGTGTGAGATGTTTCAGTGAACCAAAGTTCAGATACCTTGTTTACATGTTTGTTTTTAATGGCATTTCTATCAATTGTGGCTTTATCCAAAAAATAAAATATCCCTGCCAGATGCCTTAAAGAGCCGTATTTGGAGTATTTTTTAAGACTGGAAGCTTTTGCCAAGTTCATCATTTCTTATGCATTACCTCTGTGCAGGCAGGCCTGGATAATGAATGCTTTAGTGGCAAGACCCTGGCCTTGGGTTCTAGACCTGGTTTCAACACTTGTGTCTCCTCTTAAGCTTCCCTTTCTGGAAAGTGGGCTCCTTGTCTTCCAGAGAACATAGAGAACATGGTTTTAACGCTGTTATAATTTGAAATCTGTTTTGACTTTAAAGAATTTGAAGGTGAGCAGGAGCACCTGTGTCACTACCACCCAGGTTAGAGAAGAGAGAGCATTTTCAAATCAGTACCTCAGGAGCCCCTGGTGAGCCCCTCCTGGATCACATCTCCCTCTCTGCCCCCAGCACTTTGGAGGTAACCACAGTCTAGAGATTTGTGGCAGTCATTCCTTTGCTTGTCTTTGTAGTTTTACCATCTGTGATTAGATCCCTAAATAAGCAGTTATTCTGTTTTCCCTGATCTTGAACGTTTTACTAATGGAATCAGAGTATATGTTTTTGGGTGTGTGACTTTTGTTCAACAGTATTTTTAATGTTGCCGTGTAGCTGTAGTTTGTTTTAATTTTCATAACTCATTCAGTTTTGCTGATGCATATTATAGGACTGTACCATAATACAGCCAAAATACTGTTCATAGACATTGGAGTTGTTTTCATTCTCTGTATATTATGACTCATACTGTGATAAGCATTTTTATACATGATTCCTGGTGCACATAAGCACATACTTATGTAGGATTTGTATCTAGGTCTGGAAGTGTAGAGTTTTAGTAGATATCTTCAGCTTTACCATAGAATGTATTCCAAGGTGGTTGTACACATTCTCACCAGGAGTAAATGAGAGTTCTTATTACCTCAGACTTCTCCAGTATTTGGGATTGTCATACTTTTGCATTCTAGCTAGCTTGGTACATGTTATATGGAATGAATATTTGTGTCTCCCCAAAATTCTTATGTTGAAATCCTAACCCCCAATGTGATGGTATTAGGATTAGGATATGGGAGGTAATTAGATCACGAGCATGGACCTTCCATGGGTCCATAGGATTAGTGTCCTGATAAAAGAGACCCCAGACAACTCTCTAGCCTTCTCTCTGCCATGAGAAAACACAGCAAGAAGATGCCTGTCTATGAGCCAGGAAATAGGCCCTCACCAGACACAAATCTGCCAGCACTTTGATCTTGGACTGTACAGTCTCCAGAAGGGTGAGAAATAAATGTTTTTGTTTAATTCAGTGTATGGTATTTTGTTACAGCAGCTCTACCTAAGACAGTACATGTATGCTATCTGTTTTAACATTGATGATGATGAACACCTTTACGTATTTTTATTAGTTATTAGGTTTCTTTAAGTATTTTTCTTACTGCTTCATAGGAGTTTTTAATATATTGTGGACACAGGCTCTTTGTTATCTGTGTTGCAAATACTGTTTTTTGTGGTTTGTTTTTTTACTCTTAGTTTTGTCTTTGGATAAACAGAAGTTCTTAATTTTTTTTTCAAATTTATCAAGATTTTTCTCTTTTGTTTATGCTTTTTATGTTTTATTTAAGAAATCCAGAACCAGGAACAGTGGCTCATACCTGCAATCCCAACACTTTGGGAGACTGAGGTAGGAGGATTGCTTGAGGTCAGGAGTTCAAGACCAGCTTGGACAACATAGTGAGACCCAGTCTCTACAAATAAATCGATAAAAAAATTTAAAAAAGAAGAAATTCTATGTCCCAAGATTATGAAGACATTTCCTGTGGTCTTTTCTGAAGGCTATATAGTCTTTTAGTTTTATCTTTTTATATGGTATGAAGTACAGGAATTTACTTTTAATTTTTTTGCGTATTTTATTAGGATAGGATAGGCTTTTGCTACAGTAATGACTAACCCCTACATTCCTGGGCTTAATGTATAAAACTGTCTCATCCAAAAAAACCATCAGGTCTAGCAGGGCAACCGCTATTTCTTTACTGCCATCTAATCTCCCTCTAGTGGCTTCCATTGGCAGAACGCAACAGAAGCCAGCTGGTAAGGGAATCTGGGAAATGTAGTTTACAGAGTTGCAGCTCTGGTATAACTGTAGAGATTAGAAAGACGAGCTTGGAATCGAGAAACAACAGAACAATGACTAACACACTAGGTGGTTTGTTTGTGGGTTTTTTTTTTCCTGTTTGAGATTTTTTGGGGGCTTCTTGAATCTGTACAATGGTGTCTTTAAGCAGCCTTGGAATATTATTAAACCATTTTCTCTTTCAGTATTGCCTGTGTTTTTTCTGGAACTTTGATTAAATATAAGTTAGACCATGTTATGGTAGCCTTGTCTCTCAATCTGTCTTTTATATTTATATCTCTGCTGTATTTTGGAATAATTTTATAGCTATCTTGTAGTTTACTAATTCTCTCTTCTATTAAATGCATCTAGGGGTCTTTCTTTAAGGGCTTTAAAGATGTAATTCCATTGTTCTGGCTTATGCTGTTTCTGTTGAAAAGTCAGCTATTTTTCTCTTTGTTGTTCTTTCTTCCAAAGCTAATTTTTACCCCCACCACATCCCTGCTGCTTCAGAGATTTTTCTCCTTATTTTGGTTTTCAGTAGTTTTACTATAATGTACTTAGTGTGAGTTTATTTTTATTTCCCTGCTTGGTGTTTGCAGAGCTTCTTGAATTTGCAGGTTGATGTCTTTGATCAATTTTGGACATTGTATTTTCAGATATTATTTCTATCCCATTTTCTCCCTCTCCACCCTTTACTGTATTCCATATGTCTTCTGCTCCCTTGTGTGTGTCTCATGCTTTTTTTCTCTTTGTGCTTCAGACTAGATATTTTCTATTGACCTATCTTGCCATTCATTTATGTCTTCCACTGGTAAACCCCATCTGTTGAGTTCTTAATTTCAGTTCTTATATTTTTCAGGTCTAGAAAATCCATTTATCTCTTTTCAGTGAGTTTTAATTCTCTGGGGAATTTATCTTCTGTTTTCTTTGTGTTTTTCTTGGACTAATACCAGTTACTTGAAAGTTAATGTTTGGTAACGCCATGATTTAGATTTTCTTTGACATTCTTTCTATTGTCCTTTTCTCTCATTGGTTTCTGGTCATTTGGTCCACTCTGTTGATATGGGGGATATGGGGTATGCCTGCTAATTTCTGATTGAATGTGGATGACAAATTGTAGAGACTCTGGATGGTGATAGCCTCCTATGCAAAGGGCTCACTCTTTCTTCTACTAGGTAGTGGGGATTGATCACCTTAATTCAATCAAGGTTCATTCAGTTAAGCTGGATTGCAGTTTTAATAAGACTCTACTTTTGATTTACCCTCATTTTCCCCCTTGCAGGATGTAGTCATCCAAAGGTTTTCTAACTGAGTGTTTGCTGGATCTGTCCCCACTGGCATTTTCTCAACTCTAATACTTGTATCCTCAGTATCTAGACTCTTTCCCCCAAATTTATTCTTTTCAGAGATTTTGAATTTTTGAATCTAAGCAGAGGTGTTTTGTTTTGTTGCATAGCTCTTTAACCTAACATTATGCACAGCTTCAGAATTCAGTAAGCATCTTAATGGGTAAACAGGCTAAGTGTTTGGCCAAATTCTCCACCCCTCCCCCACGTTTGGTATTCTGACAAAGTATAGTCTAATTTTTGTTTTTCAATGCCTTTTGATACTGGCAAAGGTTCTGTTGATTTCTCTGCCCCTTACCAGTTGCCTGTTGTTCTAGATCCTTATTCTTAGATCCTTATTCTTACGCCATGCCTAGAATCAGTAAATGATTTAGGATGAAAGAGGCTGCAGACTTTTGGCTCACTAACACAAGATTTATCCTTTCCCAAGACTTGATGCTCAAGCTCTTTCTGTTGCAGCAATTTGTTGATACCTTCAAAAAGATTTAAAAGAGATTTTATGCAGCATTGATTTTGGGGGTTTTTCTTTTGGCATGAAAATTGGTCTACCATAAGCTACTCCATCTTGACTGGAGGCGAAGTCTCCCATTTATTTTATTTTTAAATAATTCTTTTTCATGTAAAATAAAATACTGATACAGAAAACCTTATCTTTGATATACTTGTATTCCTTCGTCATCTGGTATAACAAGATGTTCCACATTCATCTTGAGCATGTCTTGCATTAAGCATGGAATCAGCCATTTAGGAATCCATTATGTGTTGGTGTCTGCCCATCAATCTCAACATGGCCCTGGAAACAAACATGGGACAACGTCTATCTTAGTAGAGACAGGGCACTGCTTTCAGCAATCTTTATTACTTTACTCAGGTTGGCATTAACATGTTCACTATGGCAGCAAAGAGTTTTTGAGTATTTCAGTATGCATTTGGTACCATGTTAGGAATGTTACATTCTGTTACTGCATACAACAACTCTTCAGAATAGGAAATGAAGAAGCTGAAGGCAAAAATGTTTAAGTAATGTACCTGAGGTCACTTTCGGTCTCATTGATGGTAAGTGAAAGGCCTGAGAATCAAACTCTGATTTGACAGCTTCCTAAAGCCTTTGCTCTAAATAAATAAATAAGCATATATATATATAATATACACACACACACACACACATACACACACATATCTATATATGTAAATAATATATACACACACCCACACGTGTATATGTATTAATCTATTCAACAATTATTAAGAATCTGACAGGGAAGCAAAGATAAATAAAAGACTGTCTTTACCTTTAAAGAATTCTGATTAGTAGAAGAGACTCATAAATAGATGTGTGAAATGTGAGAGGCCTGATAACAGGGAACCTAGTGCTCAAGGAGGGTTTACTTTAACCAGGGAAGTTGGCACTTATAGTAGGCACCTGTAGAGCTAGGTCTTGAAATATGAGCAGGAATTTGCTTTGTGTACTATTCCAGTTTAAAGTACACATTTAAAAACTAAAGGACAAAGGAGTTTAGCCTGAGTAATTCTGCCCCACTCTATTGCTCCCCACTCCTAGTCTATCTTCCTAGAGGAACCTCTTTCAGTTATCTTTACTTTTTCTGATTATAAATCAATTGATTAGAAAGCGCTGTTTCTTGATTTTTCCACTTTAGCAATTTGAGAGATGACCACTTAGCTTATATTCACTATCTCCTATCGTACCTCCCTGGCCTTGCCACTTTTTAATAGTTATATTATTTATAGTCTTCTATTGTTTGGCAACATACACCTTTTTGTTCAGTAAACCTAAGATGGTATCTTTGACATCCTGTTATATGAGATGAAGGTCTAGACTAGTATTTGACCAAACAGCTGACCACCATAGTCTAGCCAGGTTAACACATAAAATTATCACATGCCCTTTCACCCCGCCCCCAACTTCTGTGAGTTATACTTTATTTTAATATCCATGATAAGTTGCTTCTAAAAGTTGAAGACCCAAGTGCTATGTTTCTTAATTTAGTTGAACTTAGAGTCATTATAATGTTGGCATAACTAATCATAAAAAGTTTGTGTCTTGTCTAATAAAATTCAAAATAAATTTATAATGTTAGTTAATTTGCTAGGGCTGCCATAACAAAATACTACAGACTAAGTTGGTCAAACAACAGAAATTTGTTTATTTACAGTTCTAGAGGCCATAAGTACAAGATGAGGATGTCACAGCCGGTTGTGTTTCTTCTGAGGCCTCTCTTCTTGGCTTGCACATGGTCGCCCCTTGGTCTGTGTGTTGTCTGTATTCTAATGTCCTTTTACAAGGACATCAGTCTTACTGGATTAAGTCCTACCCATATGACTTCATTTTACCTTAATTATGTCTTTAAGGCCCTGTCTCCAAATACTGTCACATACTAAGGACTTCAACATACGAATTTTGGGAGAACACATAATGCTACGAGGAAATCATGTTAGATCAGAGATATTGAGAATAAAAGAAGCAAAATACTTTTCCTTATTTCTTATGCATCTGATATAGCCCATCATGAACAAATCGCTGATTATTTTATATGTTTGCATAAGGATAATGTCATAACACTAGAAGGAAGTTATTTTTTATTGAAATTAGAGTAAAAAAGGGATATGGGCTATTTTATGAAATTAATACATTGGAAAAAGATGACACTGACATATATCTCTGAGGCCACAAATACGATAATGGAACAAATGTAGTAGGTGTGTGTATATAAAAAGCTGTATTTTCCCCCAAATGGTAATGCCAAATAAGTTCATAATTATAATGTGCAAAAATGCTGCTTCTATGAATTAAAATATAACCATTTTAGTGTTGTACAAAGGATATATAATTTTTTTGTGAATTTGGTGAGCAGTAGAATATTATGCTTGTTCTAAAAAATACATTAAAAACAATCCTGAGAGGCATCAATATAAAATAAAATCAAGGCACATCACACAAATTGGAGATGTTAGTCAAATATCAAAAGATATAACATCAAATGACAAAATACAGTATCCTGAAATAGAAAGCATTTTGGTGCAAATAGATTATAAATTTTATGCAACTTATTTGTATGGGATGATATTTGAACTAAGTCAAAAAAGTTTAAGGTTTATAATTAATAAAAAGACTATATACAAAGCACCATGCTTACTTAACACAAGGCCTATCCCTTTACAAATGAGATAAAGTAACTCTGAAAGTAGGTTTGATTAATGGAATACCTTAGCAATATTTGAACAAAAAAGAAAACTAGGAAATGTACAAATCACTGGATGAGCATATCAAATATTATGGGAAAAGTGTTTATCAGATAGAAATTAAAGAGATTATAGGAATGTCCCAGAGATAGCGATATGAAAAATCAAATGAAATGTCCAGCCTTTGAATTTTTACTTGAGGAAAAGTTATTTTTTGTGAATACATTTGATTTACAAAAAGCAGCCACTGACTTGCCTCTTCAGCAGCCCAATGATACTATGGAAATTTCATTGGAAATAGTTCTAAACAACATGCAATATCAATAATTTGTGTGAACAGATGTGATCCTGAAAGTGCCCATCCTTCAAGATGGATCCTGAGCGGCTAACTGGGCCTAAGTTAACAATAGAGCCAAGTGGTCATTTGCTCATTAGGGGTCACACACATACTTTTGAGTTGCCAGAATACCCACACCTCTTTAACTTTGGGACTTTCAGAGCTCACCTGCCTAGCCAATCTCACCTACCTTGCCCAGCTGTATCAACCAATCACAACTCTGCTCAACTGACCAGTGAAAACTAAGTAAATTTCAATCCTTCATATGCATGAATGGACCTGATTGGGAACCTGGGCAGAAACTTCGGCTATAAAATTGGAACCACCCCTTTGTTCTCTGGAACTCACCTTCATTTTACACTGAAGACTGCGTCTCTCTCTGGTTTGCAAACTGTTCACTGGAATAAAGTCTCTAGCTTCCGAATTTCTTTTTCAGAGAATTTTTGCTTACATTTGTAATATAAAATTATGTTTGCATCCTCTAAAACTGATTCACGAATTTTTCTTAGTGCAATCTTACCCAAATTTTGAAATGATCCTGAGAATTTTTTTTAAAAACAGTACCAGTCACAGTGACAGCCTGCAAAATAAGTATCAGTAAACTGATGTTAATTAAACATTATTTAAGATCATCACATGGTCAAGAGTAGATTTTGACAATTTTATTGATGAATGTGCTTTCATGAAAGCCATTGGTATAAAATATATAAACTGAATGTGAATTTTAATAGACCAACTTTCAATATTAATGAATTTAATACTTTGGGGGATATTAACCCTTAAAAAATACACAAACGCGTGAATAAAGTGGCATACATTTTCCCTTTTGCCTCAGGCTTCAATAAGGCTTGGCACAGCACTACTCTTGTTTCCAAATTTGGCACTTGAACTCCAATATTAGGTTTGCCAGAGTTAACAAAAATATAAAACATCCAGTTAAACTTTAATTTTAGATAAATAACAAATTTTTGCATAGGATATACATATACTAAAAAGTTTTCTGTTGTTTATCTGAAATTCAAATTTAAATAGTCATCTTGTATATTATCTGGCCACCCTAAACATAATTATTATTATTATTTTTTAGTTGGAATCTCGCTCCATTGCCCAGGCAGGAGTGCAGTGGCAAGCTCACAGCCACCCAAGTGTTGACCTGCTGGGTTCAGGCAATCCTTCTGCCTCAGCCTTCTAAGTAGCGGGAACTACAGATGCATGCTACCACGCCCAGCTAATTTTTTTGATTTATTGTAGCCATGAGGTCTTGCCAAGTTTCCTAGGCTGTTCTCAAACCTGTGGGCTCAGGCAATCCTCTCACCTCGGCCTCCCAAAGTGTTGGGATTACAGTCTTGAGTCATTGCACCGGACCATAATTATCTTACATAGTTTAAAAAGCTGCTTGCTTCTTGGTACAATTTTCCTGTTGCACCAGCGCCATTTTGTCCCTTTGGCCACAGGTTACACAGTGATGATTGGGGCTCACATACAGGCAATCACATGGCTTCTATGTCACACTCTCTAGCCTGTAGGTATTTCTTTTTTTTTTTTTTTTTTTTTTGAGTTGGAGTCTCACGCGGTCGCCCTGACGAGAGTGCAGTCACTGCAGCCTTGACCTGCTGTCTCCGGCGATCCTTCCGCCTCAGCCTTTCAAGTAGGTGGAACTACAGGCGCGCGCTACCACGCCCGGCTAATTTTTTGATTTATTGTAGAGATGAGGTCTCGCTTGCCCAGGTGGGGACCAGTGTTATAAGAGACACACAGAGAGAGACAGGCACAAGAACAGAAAACAGTGTGACCACAGAGGCAGAGACTGGAGTGATATAGCCACAAGCCAAATACCAGCTGGAGCCACCAGAAGCTGGAAGAAGCAAAGGAAAAAAAATATCCCTTCCTTTACAGGAACTAAACTGACACTTTGATTTTTAACTTCTGGCCTTTAGAATATGAAAGAATATATTTTGTTTGTTTTAAAACACCAGTTTATGGTTTTTACATCAGTCTCAGGAAACTAATACAAGAACACTCTTCAAGAATTAATAGATGGATACTTGGTATGATAAAAAGTAATTTATACTGTCAATATTGGGTACCCTAAGGCTCAGAAAATGGCTACATCTTAACTTAGATAGAGCACAGTGTTTAATTGCAAAATCTTCTGGGCCACCTATGAGCCTATGCTATTGGTCAAGTTTGTTACTAGATAAAGCTCCATTACTTCATTTCTAAAATGTAGTTTAAAAACACCAGAGTAATTATTACAAATTGACATAATACATAAAAAAGATTACCACAGTGCCTGGCACATAATAAACAATTGATAAATGGTAACTATTCCATACACACACACAGATACACAGAGACTGGTACTTGGGGCCATGCTGCTTGGCATCTGGTAGCTTCTTATTTCATCAAATAGTTCAGTGAGACAAACACTAGTGTAACAAAAATGAAGGTAACTGGTCAACCAAAAAGCTTATTTATTTTTCCTTTGTTTTTCTCAAAGAGAAATAAATCAAAGAAAAAAGAGCTAAAGTTGACTAAACTCCAAAAAAGGTATAAGGATCTTTTATATCAGCCATGAATTAAGACATTTTTCCCATATACTATCTTTAAAAGCTGTGAACACCCAGAGCTAAGGGACAGTGCCTCACACCCTGGCGCTCTCTGTGGGCATGCTCTATGTATGACTTGGAGCTAGACAGGAAAATGAATTACTAGAATTCTTGGTGCACGCATCTGAGAGGTACTTTCCTCAGCTTATTTGTTTGACATGAAGAGTTGCAAGGAATGATTCAGAATGTACATGTCTGAGTAGTGAAAGTCCCAGGTTTCTGGCATCCAATGTGTACCCCTGGCCCCTGTGGAGATGCTTGTCTCTCATGTGGGAGCCCAGCACTTCTAGAAGTGGGACTGAAAGTCAGACATGGTTTCTCTCATTTCAGACCAAGCAGATCTCTCACAGAGAGTGAAATGAATGTCCTATTGACCTGTGTGGGGTGTTCTGGAAAAGGGCCCATTTCTATTTCCATGCCATTTCTACACTGCCCCAAGGCCTGAAGAGGCTTAGTGATTGGTAAGAAGATATCTGATTTCCTAGCTGTGACCTCTTGATCCAAGAAGCTGGTTATTTAACCTGAGGAGAAGGATGGGGACTGTCTTAGACTACTTTGTGCTACTTTAACAGAATGCCTGAGATTGGGTAATTTATGAAGAAAAGAAATTTACTTTTCACAGTTCTGGAGACTGAAGTCCATGATCAAGGCACTGGTGAGGACTTCTCTCTACTTCTAAGATGGCACCTTGATGCTGCATCTTTCTGAGGGGATGAAGGCTCTGTCCTTACATGTTGAAGGGAATGTGAGCTAACTGCTGTATGAAGCCTCTTTTGTAAGGGCCTTAATCCCATTCTCAAGGGAGGAACCATTATGACCCAATCACCACTTGAAAGCCCCCACCTCCCAATATGGTGACACTGACCATTAAGTTTCAACATCTAAAAAAAAAAGTTTCACCATCTGAGTTTTGCAGGGGTCACATGCAAACCATAGTGGGACTGACTCTCCTGTCCTCCCACCAGTCAATGAAAGGATGCCACTGACCTTTCTCTTGCCTTTTTAGACCTATTAGATTTAAGCACATTTAGAAAGGGAGAGATGGCTAAGTTAAGAAAAAACTCTCAAGTAAAAAGAATCCCCATTGAATTCAATGGGCACTTTTTAATTGGGGGAAATTAATGTAGTCTCAGTTAGCATGACTATTTTTGGTCATGCTTCAGTCTGTGTTTGCAAGAATATTAATTTATTTGGTTGTATTTGGTTGACAAACCATGAAGCGGCTATCTTTATGTCTCCCATTTGGTTATTCATATGTTTTTGTTTTAAATACATGTTAGGCAAAATGTCAGGAACACAAAGATACCAGTATGTGACCCAGGCGAGGAGACACATATTGGTGATTGGCACATCTTCCTGTGTGTCAAAACTCTGCTCATTCATTGCTCTACTTTATTCCACAGGTTGTGCTAATGAAGATTAGGTAAGTTAACATAAGTGAAGATTTTCTCACAACAAATGCAAGTTACACAAAGGTTGCTTTCAGCATCCTGCTTGATCATGAATAGCCTAGGTACACAGTAGTAAGGAGTACAGACAAGAGTAATAAAAATCGCATCCATTATGCGTCCCAGTTTGCAAAGACCCTTCAGGAATGTCATCTGAAGTGTCTGAAAGCAGAGCTCGCTACCCCTCCTTTATGCTATGGGGTTCTCCCTCCAGCTTCTCCCAGGAGAAAGGCAGTCATGGTCTTCATCATATTCAGCCTCTTTCCATCTGCATGAGCAAGTAGAGGATAAGGTGCTATGTTTTACTATCTTTGTACTGTTAGGGATGCAGATGGATAAGTGGTATTTTGGCATTGAGCTGCTGCTAGAGGCCCCAGCTCCTAGTTACATAGAATTTTTGCTTCTCTTTAGTGGTTTCCATAGCAGTGTGTTTCTTCCCACAGCATGCACTCTGGAAGAATAAGCACGAGGGTTTTGGAGATGACACTACTTTTTACCTTTCAGAGTTCTTATCCTTTGACAATAGCTGTGTATTGTTTGCTATACCTGAGTTTTATGCTGTTTTCTTATATCAATTCAAGAACTTAATTTAATAAATATACTGATGACTTTTTGTCAGCAACACAAGACTTGAATCTTTCCTTTGAAAAGCAGTTTTATTCATCCATTGGGAAGATGTGTTTGCTCCTTCTTTCATTCAACAAACACCAAGTCAAGCTACGTGACAGCACTGTGTTTACTGTTGCAGATACTAAGCCCTAGACCACCATCCTCAAAGAAAAGAAAGGTGGTGGTGTGAGGTTTAAAAAAATAGAAAAGAAAGGATGAAGGCAATGTGGCAGTGCTTTGAGGAGAACTGTCTGGTATCTTTGGAGTTCTGAGAAGGCGCATGTGAGGGGAGTGATCCTCACTCCTCAGTCTGATTGGAGAATCAAAGCAGAAAGATACCAGCATGTGTTGGATCTAGAGCAGAGGCAAAGTACTCTGCTGTGCTCAGTGGTTACTCTGTCTAGCCTAACACCTTATTAGTATGCTTGTGCATATACCTTTTAATAATTCCACAATTCTAGGAGGTCGGCAGCCTTACTCCTGTTTTACAGGTAATAAAACTCAGGCCTTTTACAAGAAAGTTCCTTTCCAAATGCACCTCTCATTTCTCCATTTCAAAGGCAAGGGTCTTAACACTGCCACACCTATCTTCAAAAATAAGTCAGAATTGGCTATATTTCAGGATAAAATGCAGAAATGCCTAAATTAGTACGAGTCAGGATCCAATTAGAAAGGGTTAGGATTGAGACAGGAAGACAACAGAGACAGATTAGGGAACTCTTGTCTACTTCAGTCAGGAAAAAAAAAGTGTAGGTTGCTGCTGAAGGATTTTATAAACGGGAGTGACGTTTTTAGGAGATAGCAGAGTAGAACAGAGACCACATTGACAGTGAAGTTATTGTCCAGTGAAGGACCCTTCATTCCCTGGTCACAGGATGGAAAGGAGCCATTGTTGTACTGACTTTATGATTCATCAGGTCCTGAAACTTGAAAACAATGTTGAGTTCCATTCTAGAGGCTTAGGTGATCCCTTCTTCCTTTCAATTACTCTCCTTTCTAAGGTAGAGTAGAATAAAGGAGGGAGTATTGAGAGAGTTTTCCATAAGGCTGAAATTTAGCCCTTAAATCTCCAATTCATTATGCATCTGGACTAGTCTAGCCTGGTGACACCAGGATAGGACCTTATTTCTACACTCAAGCAACTCCTCATATAAAACATTATTAAAAGACAGTCAAATAAATACTGCTGATCTTTCTGCCTGACAGAGCAGCCACCTTGGAGGAGAGTCAGGTCCTCAGTGACTGTCTCTACTACTGCTTGGCACCAGGTTGGGCTGGTAGTCTAGAAGGGCTGTGGCCTCCATACTCCTAGACTGGGAAAGTCCCCAAGTAACAGCTCCATCTTTGCAAAGGATTTGAGAGATTGCTGCCATAGGGATGTTCTCCAGTATGCATCAAGTGTGGATGGTTCTGTGGGTTTGGGACTTATGACCATCCTGAACTTTAGTTTCTCAGTCTCATCTCAGATGCAAAGGGTGGACAGGGATTTTATTAGTGCCTTGGGCCTTCTGAAACCTTCAGGACTTAGAACCTCTCATGTCCACAGCAAACTCTGATCTTGGGCACATATGCCCTTGAATCTTGGGCACATGGCATGTCCGGAGGCTGGAGTATGAGCAGATCTTTGACAGGCTATGGTTGGGTGGGTCTAACATCCTTGCTGAGCTCAGTCTCCCAACTCCTCCTTCTTATGACTGGGACCAGGACCGTGGGACCGCAGACCCTGGAACTATGTGTTTGAGGACTGGGCTCCAGCTATGACCTCAATGCTGTGACTGTGAGTTGTAGCCAGGGAGCTGGGTGAGCAGGTGGAATTCTGGGCATAATCTTTGCCAGCTTTCTCTTGAGCACCACCTGAGCAGTGTTGAACACAAACAGGGATATGGGCATCTCTGCCGTATTTCTGAGTGAGAAGGAATCTTTCGTATTTTCACCACTAAGTATGATATTTGTTACAGATTGCTGGTTTTTCTATTCCTACATTACACAGAACTTTTATTAATAATGAATTGTGAGTCTTACATAATTTGTCTGCATCTGTTGTGAATATTCTTTATTTTTAAATCTATATATTATGGGTAAGTTTATTAACAAATCTTGTAATGTTATGTCAATCTTGAATTCTGGACTATAATGACTTTTGCATAGTCTAATATATATTTAATTTTTTTTCAAAATTTTGCTAAGGAACTTTTGGAATCCATGTTCAGAATGAATTGGCTTACAATTGACTTGTCTTTTGTTTCCCTTGTATAATTTTTAATATCAATGTTTGATATCAAGATACATTTTTACATCTCACAAATGGAGATAGTGAGTGTTCTCTTATTTTCTATTGTTCTAAAGACTTTGTGTAAGACTTAAATGAATCTGAATGAAGGTTTGCAGAACCTATCTAGACCGCCACCGGGATATGATGTTTTCTCTGTGGAAAGATTGTTAACTAAGGATTCAGTTTCTTTAACAATGTTTTATTAAACTAGTGGGGTTTTCTATTTCTCCTTGAGTCAATTTTGTTCAATACTATTTTTGAGGTGTTTGTAGAAAGTTGTAAAAATTTAGGACAGACAGTTATGATTTTCTCTTACTATCTTTCTGAAAGATTTGGCTTTTGGCTATATTGATCTTTGTATATTTTGTCATTTGCTTCTATAATTCTGTTCTTATTTCTATTACTTCACTATCTCTATTTTCTTTGGTTTGGTTCTTTCATGAAATCTCAACCTTCTTTTCTAAACATGCATGTTTCAAGCTATAAGTTTTTCCTTAAATACTGTTTTAGCTACATCCCCAAGTTTTGCAATATTGTATTCTGTTATCATTTATTTCCAATGATTGTATGAATTCCCTTGTAAAATATTCTTTGATCAACTTAAAACTGTGGTTTAAGTTTTCTAAACATATTTTTCAATTTATTTCTTGCTATTGTCCTGTAATTATGTTTTAACATAATAATCGTGTTTTAGATAAACAATGTGTTGTATGTATCTGAGCCTGATCCTTTGGTATTTGAGACTTGTTTAGGAGCCCACATGTGGTCAGTATTTGCAGTTACTCCATGTGTGCTTGAGAAAAGTACACATTCCCTAATTGTTGGGTAAACGTTTCTTTAAAAACATCACATAATTATAATCATTAAAATTTATACTATGACCCAACAGGGACCATCTGACAGAATTCGAGATAGGGATATAACTGGAGAATTTCACTCATTTTTATTATTCTTTAGTCATTCAATAAATATTTGAAGCGCCTAACTTGTGCCAAGCACTATTTTAATTTTCTTATTAGCTTTCATATTAGAGGAAGTCAATGATTAGTGTGCAAAAAAGTCAACAAATAATGCAGTGTTAGCTAGTAATAAGTGCTAGGAAGAAACAAGAACAGTGTTGGAAGACATAGATGGTTTGGAAGGTGGAGTAAGATTGGAGTGAAAGTTATCAGAGATGGTAGCTGCATTCGAGCTGAAATTAGCAGAAGAATGCACAAGTACAAAGGTCCTGAGGAAGGAACAAGCTTTTTGTGGTCACGGGACAGAAAAAAGTCCAACAAGGGAAATTTGCTGTTTGCTAATGTTGAGACACTGTAGTCAAGAATTCCCCAGAAAAGATAGTTTTCCAATTGACAAAGTAGGAGCTAACTTTATATTCCTGTTCAATCATGCATCAGAAGCTCCTTGTCTCTAATGGCTTGTTCAACTAGCCTTCCCTTCCTCTATTTGCCATTTCAGCTAAGAAACTATATGAATTTGTGTGCTTGTAATTACCATTTAAGAAAGAGAGCAACAACCAAATATAATTAATAAAGACCCATGTTACTGGGCACATGCTCAGTGTTGAAGTGGACTGAATCTGCAACTTAACACAGCTTACCCAAATACTTTGCTGTTATGTGACATAACTCTTATTTTATTAATAAAATTTTAAAATATTATAGTTTATTTGTTCCTGTGCACTTCTAGGGGAAAGTGATGCATTTAAAATGTTACTAAAACAAATTTTGCAGCATTTTCAAGCATAAGACCCATCCAGTTATGTTCCATATTAATAAGGGAGCTGGGACTTGGGTTTGAAGCCTCTCTTTCTGTTCTTGAAACACCCTCTTGTTAAAGAACTATCACAATGCATTAGAATTGCATGAGGGTAGGGATCACATCTATTTCATCCATCACTGCATTACCAGTGCCTATCACTGTTACTGATACATAGAAGATGCTTATTTTGTTGAATTAATGTTTAATTGTATGTGATCATTTAGTCTATTCTGACTTCTATCTGTAGATCACTCCTACTTGTGAAATTCTAATTTTGTATATATGAAAAGTTATAATTTATTAGTGGATTCTGTCAGAACAGTTAATATGTAGGTCATTTTAAGATTTAAAACACAAAACCCTCTGAAGACAATAATCAGATGTAAAAATATAGATAATGTCAGTAATCAAGAACTTAATTTTAATTAATTTTAATTCAGGAGCTGCCTGAAGACCCATTTATAAAAACAGAAAGAAAAAAAGCACACATTAAGGTCTTGGAGACACAGCCTATTTTTCAGCGTGAAAGGGCACCAATTCTTTGACTTTCACATGCCCCATGACCTGCCGTAAGCAGAAGTATCCACGGGTTCTCTGGTCCATAACAGAAAAGACATCTAAAAAAGTAGCGCAGGGATTACTTAACACTATGGTGGAGACAGGATGGAAACGATAGAAATGGAGTTGGTGAGAAGAAAGAGTAAGACTCTCAAGTTTGTCTTAGTACATGGCACAGGTCACATTTAGTAGGTTGTTTATAATTGATGGCAATTTGAAAGTGTTATAGATACTGAAAGTATCCCCCCTGAAGCCCACCCAATGTGACTATATATGGAGATAGGACCTTTAAGTATGCAGTTAAGGTTAAAGTAGGTCACGAGAGTAGGACTCTAATCAGATAATACTGGTATCGTTATAAGAATTGAAAAAATCTGGCACAGTGGCTTAAGCCTGTATTCCCAGCACTTTTGGAGGCCGAGGAGAGAGGATTGCCTGAGCCCAGGGGTTTGAGACCAGCCTGGGCAATTTGGTGAGACCTCGTCTCTACAATATATCAAAAATTAGCCAGGCATGGTAGTGTGTGGCTACTTGGAAGACTGAGGTGGAAGGATCGCCTGAGCCCAGCAGGTCGATGCTGGAGTGACTGTGAGCATGACACTGCACCCCAGCCTGGGCGACAGAGTGAGAATCTTGACTCAAAAAAAAAAGAACCAAATAAAACACCAGAGTTTCTCTCTCTCTCTCTCTCTCTCTCTCTCTCTCTCTCTCCACCCAACCTCTGTCTCTAACCTCTGCATCTTCTCTCTCTACCATGTGAGAATACAGTGAGAAGGCAGCCATTTGCAAACCAGAAAGAGAATCCTTACTGGAAACTAACTGAAAGAACCTTGATCTTGTACTTTCAGCCTCCAGAACTGTGAGAAATAAATTTCTGTTGTTTAAGCCATCCAATTTATGGCATTTTTTTATAGCAGCTTGAGAAGATTGACACATCTAGTATTTAATTTTAAGAATAATAGCAGTGAGAGGCACATAACATCAGCTTATATTTGCATAGTACTTTATGATGTGCAACGTATTTTCATTTACCTTGTGTAATCTATAAACCTTGCAAAATGGGTACAATATACAGACACAATACTGACATAAATAACTAAGCCTAAGAGAGTTCACTTACTTTATTCAAACCAGACTAAGCCTAGACTTTATCATTCTAATTCATTCATTAAAAAATAATTACTACCAAAGAAAGAATGAATTCATTTCCATATTTCTTTGGTCAAAGTAAGGATAAACTGTAATTGCTCATTCTGTCTTTTAGAGTCTTTAAAAATTATTATCTTGGTACATTAATCTGACCCTGTTTCAGATGCTAAAAATATGCCCCATCTCTCTGTTTCAGGAAGGGCTGGCTTTATACATTCATGTGCATCCTCTTTCTTGAGACAAGGCCAAGAAAACATCAGCATCACAGTCTGTGCCTATGAACTGTTGGCATCATGTGACCCCTGCTCCGCCTCTCTAACAATGAAATGACTGTACAGGCTACAGGGATTTCGTTCATCAAAAGCCTCATCTTCTCATCTTCGTTCATGTATCCCATCTCTAGGTACCAGCCAGATTTCCGGGCCTTTTCCATTGAGTTTTTCAATATTAAATAAAGCTCCATGGATCTAGACTCTGTGGTTGTGCTTGATAATTATTCCATCAGCTTTGAATTTTACCTAAAATCTATCTATGGAGAAGGGATACTGTTGAATAAATCATGTATTTAAGTACATTTCTGGGGAGTGTTTGCAATATCCTTTCCAAAAAAATTGCTCTTTACAACTTGAAAAGTGTCTTTTTCTTGTAACTTCAAAAGAACTCAATTCAAAAAATGTTACCAAAGTCATGCAGGATCCAAGAAGTAAGGTATGGTTATTGGTTATTTTTTAATCAGGGGGTTGAGATCAAAGCCTTCTTACTAGTTGCATGGCAGAAGTACTACCCACCTGTGTTCAATTGGAAACAATCCAGTCTTTTCTAAAGTCTCATGGCACCCAGGTTTGTGCCAGTTTAATAAAATAAAAGAAATATACATATAGGGGTGTGTGTGTGTGTGTGTGTGTGTGTGTGTGTGTGTGTGTGTGTAATTTAATACCAACTCATCTGTTGTCTCTTACTAAGATTACAACAGCCTCAGAGTGATGTTCCTTCCTCCACTCTTGTCCCTTCAGCACTTATACATCGATCTGCAGCCAGCCAGTCAGTTATTTCCTGAAATATATAGATCAGATCACGCTATCCCCTCGGTGTTCTATGACTTTCCACTGGAATTAGAACAGCACTCTCTCTCTGTGCTATGATCTAACGCCTCTCTTGACTAGCTCATCTTCCCAGCTCATCGCCCCCGCTCTTCCTTTTAACCCCAGATTCCAGACTTTGCAAGGAACCTTCAATACGGCAAGTTCATTTTTGCCGCAGAAGCTTTGTGGAAGCGTCTTTCCTTCCATCTTTTCAGGCCTGTGTTCTTCTAATCATTCAGGTTTCAACTCCAATGTTTCCTTCTCAGAGAGACTTCCCTGACCATCTCACAAAGGTGCAAGCACCTTTCCCCTCCACCACATTCTTCCTCTTCCCTTCATAGCACCCATTCCTTGCTGCAACTGCATTGCTTGTTTACGTGCTTATTTGCCTCTTATTTATCCCTCCACACTTAGACTGTACAGTTTTCCAGAACAGGCGACTACGTTGTGTTTTCCTCTGCTCAATTCACAGCACCTACCCACATTTTTTTTTTTTTTTTTTTTTTTTTTTTTTTTTGGAGTGGAAATCTGTCGCCCAGACTGGAGTGCAGTGGCCGCTCCCGGCCACCGCAGCCTCGACCTGCTGGGCTCCGGCGATCCTTCCGCCTCAGCCTTCCGAGTAGCCGGAATTACAGGCACGCGCTACCGTGCCCGGCAGATTTTTTAAA
>CAUYQG010161921.1:0-49287 GCA_963574415.1 Tarsius wallacei | reverse complement strand
TAAGGATGACATTGTTCAAGACTTTTGTTTTACATCAAAGAAAGAAACCCAGAGAAACTAAATTTATTTAAATTTACAAGTCTGGTCAATGCCATAGCCAGTAGGAGATAAGGCAAGAGCATGAGATTGGTAATGGATTCTGAGGAGTCTTGAAAGACAATCATACATAAATTAGAATTAACCCTGTAAACAAAGATGAACCATTAAAATTTTGGGAAAGGAAGAATAAATATAAGATTATACAGCAGGTAGCAAATAGAGGTGATGCTGAAGACAGAGAATTTTGATGACTATCCATCTTTTTTTTTTTTTTTTACCTGGAGTTTCTCATCTGAACCACAGAACACACACAAAAATGAATGACAATGTTCTCTTATTCCAAAAACAGTATATAACTAGTACCTATCTAGATGCACAAGAAAAGGGTTAATTTATTGCATACATATGGGCATTAGGACCTTAGGGATTTAGGAGTTTGTTTACTTATCTTCTAGAATACTGGTTAAGAAAGACTGGCAGAAGATGGAAAGGTCAGATGTGAAAGACACTGCAAATAAAATTTGGTAACTGGTAGTATGGCCTTCATGAGGAAAGGAAGAATAATCAGTTATTTCTGTTGTAAGCTTAGAAACTAGGAATGTGCTAGAATCTCTAAATGATATTGTCAAGAATAAGAGAGTAGAAAGTCTAATCTAGGGAAAAAATGATTAGTTACCATGATCCTCTGTGGTAACAACACAGAAAAAAAAAAAAGAAAAATAATATTTTTAATATCTAGAAACCACAGATTATGGACAAATTTAATTTTCCTATTGGTTTCCCCATGGTTCTTAAGGGTTTTTTTTTATATGAATTTTTACTATACATCCAAGTTGAGTAAAAGTAATAATTTCGGTAAGATATGTTTAATCAAATAGACTTCAATATGTGCATGAGCCAATCAATGTCCAATGACATTGGAATGATCATACAGGAGGAAGGTAAAAGACTTCAGGAAAACCTTTACTACAAGATATGGTCTAGCATAAGATATGACAATAACTATGACAACAAAATTGGCATTTTTCTTTTTAATAAAGAATCAATCATTTCTTTCCACTAAGTGAGGCTAAAAACTGAATTTGGTCCTATATATGGTTAAGTATATCTAAATATACTAGTGCCACAACTTCTTGGATTATTTTTCTGAATATTCTTTCTCTCGGGCTTCTAGTGTTTTCCAGATGATTTTCAGAAGTAAGGTCTGAGCCATCTGTGGTCATTAATGATCCCATGATAGTTTTTACTAGCGGGTCATGGCCCAATTCCAAACTGAGTAATTTTATTTTATAACTCAAACCTCATCCTCCCTTTTCAATTATAGAATATTCATTTCCTCCTCTATACTGGTTTCACCCAAGAGGTATAAGGTACGAATTTCAAGATAGAAGAAAAAATGTATAAAAAACTAAGTCTTGTCCTTAAGTTTTCTATACATCTCTCCAGTTAATTGTCTATCAGTATGAATACACAAATCTGGCTAAGTTATCAAAAAGTTATCACATGTGTCTTTCAATAAAAGATATTCAAAGCTCTGAGCCACACTTAATTAAGAGGATTAGCATGGAAGATTTATTCACCTGAATATTTAATTCCATCCTGAGTTCTCCCGAATGACTTTCCCAGGTGATAGAGAAAACTATTCTTTCTCTCTCTCTTTCATTGGGGTAAACAAATGCTTGATTGTTAGGAAATATTGCAAACGGAGATCTTCACAAGAAAATACATTTGAATAAATCAAACCTTCAACTTAGATTTTACTAAAGAGTCAGTGTTTTTCAAGTAAGACAACAAATCTCAGAAATTCTTAGAAATATTGATCCACTAAGACTTAGATTTGGAAAAAAAATTCTCCAAGTACCTAAATGAAAGTGAAATGGGAGGAGTTTCTGATGGATCACTTATGAAGTCTCGTTATTCCTTTCCATCTCTCAAAAAGTCTCACCTCGAAAAATTGACTTAAAGAGAAAATACCTTGAAATGCAATGTCGACCCAAAATACACTCAATGCAGATTTTTCTTTTCCCACTGGAACATTGTCAAGAGTCTGCACAACCAAACTGGGCTGTCCTCAATACAACATGTACCTATAACTCTAACTGCAAGTTCATTATTTTGAAACTGGGAATTTTTTTCTTGCTTTCTTTTTTAGGGAAATAATGGAAAAAATTGCCTCCACCAAAATTTGAGTAGAATAATAGAATACATTTTTTGGAAGCAGCTGTTGTAGGATCGAGTTTAGCCATTAACAAGAGTTTTTAATTCTCAGCTTATATTCCAAGCAGGCAAATTTGTTTCTGAATCAAAGCAGTGTAAGAATGGAAAGAGGATGTGCACCAGAACAGCTTCCAGTCAAGTCTAGTTATGCTGATTAAGAGGTTCTGCCACCACTTAAAAAAAGCAGCCAATTCCTGAGTTTGCTTAACCTTTGGAGAGCATAACATTTATTTTTTTTACTTTGCCTCATTTAGCTGTTTTATTTAGTCATTAATGGGAAGATATTAGGGTCTTTCCAATTTCCATTTAAAAATAGCATTTTTGAATAGTTATTGGAACTGGAATGACAAATAATGGATGTAAGGCTAATTACCAACATTCTACATTTAGAGCAAATTCGTGCATATGGAGACAACAGCTCAATATTTTAGAAAGTGCCAATTTGCTAAAAATAGACAAATATGGTGATTATTGCTGGAATTAATTCAAGAACATTCAAAATGAGATGACTAATGTCAAGGAGTAGCATTTCTCTGATATAAATCCAGTGGGGCTGTTTTACACTCATTATTGCTCAATCTTTTTGCAGAAATTTATCCTACAAACTAAAAAAGAGAATTTAGAGTAAAGCTATACCATTCCAAATTAGCAAGAATATATAGTAGCCAGTATTCAACTAAGACAAGTGGTACCTATCAGAGTTAAGCATCTGGAGGACATTGAAAACCTGGTGTCTGCCATCTCCAAGTATGGAGATTTACCCTAACCTTTCTTTTTAGGTATATAAGTTCATGGGCTCAGTTATCTGTGTGGTTCCTGCTTTCTTTTAGAACCATCAGTGATGACAATCTTACCAATAATAAGAATATGTAATATGGGCCAAAATCAAAACAACCAAAGGAAAAAATTAACGCCCAACACATCTGAGATAAACTCCTCCTGATCTGGGTAGTTATCCTATTGTGGATATATGGATATATATGCAGGAGAATTATTCTCAACCAATTTACTCTTTCACTAGGTTTACAGATGTGGGCTTCCAGAAATTGTGTCTAAACTATTTGACCTAGCCTTTCTTCCAGGGATACTGGCTTAGCAGCAGAAACTAGCTGACCAAACAGGACCAAAAAAATTCATTTATCTTCCTCTTCTCTCTCTCCCTCTCTCCCTCTCTCTCTCACCCTCCCTCTCTCTCTCTCTCTCTCTCATAGATGCAGGGCTCCAGGAATCAAGTTTATTAATTCCTGCTGCTGAGATTTCCAGATCTACCCTGATTCACATAAACTTGGCTATTCAACTTCTTAATTTCATGTGAGTTCTACTTAAACAAACAAACTATATATATATATACATTCCAAGTGAACCCATGAAGTTGGTTTTTGTTACTTGCACCCAATCAAAGGACACATATATAAACAGAAGTGGTGTGTGCAGAGGCAGAGAAAGAGAGAAAGAAGGAGAAAGGGATGTGGCTAGAATGAAGGAATAAAGTGACACCTACCATTAAATAACTATAAATATAAGTAAACAAATCATTATTTCCTTCTGGACAACAGTTTATTTTCATATTTCTAGTTAATGTATCTTTCTATTGTCATTTACATGAGCCCTCTGTATAAAAGTATTTTTGCAAAATATGTTAAACTTTTGGCTTCTAGGAAAAACAGAATATCTTGGACTAACTTGTCCCAAGTATTATACTTTAAAATATTTCCAAATATTATCTATATGTTTAAGAGCTCAGTGTCTTTAGATTGCAGAATTCCCTTGCTTATATGAGAATTTAAGAAATTTTGTTGTATTAAATTGATTACTTATCTCAACCATAACCAGGACACAGGAGAACTGAAATGTTCTTTATTGAGATACTGAGGGCTCAGAAGGTTATGGCCCTTAGAACTGAGTTTGGAAAGGCTCAAGACTGTGTATCCTCTCTCTGATCATGGTCTTTTCCTGTTGCATTGAGGAACCCTGAAGTTGTGGAAATTGTGTTCAAGTGATAATCTTTGAAATGTGCTCCCCCCAACCAGGCTGCATCTCCATTTTCAGTCTGCCAGCTAGCCCTACATTTTCTCTCCACTCTTCTGCCTGACTGGACCTTCATGTGATGGATGTGAGCACAGCATGCCTGGTCATCTTAGTGCTGAGAACCCAGTTTGGCGATGAAGTGGGGGTGGAGCTGGGGAGAAGCAGCAAACTTAGCAAATGGAGAAGAGATCTAAATGTGAAGAAAAGATTCTAAAAAAACCAGAGAAAGATAAAAAGGAAAACTGTGGATATTTCTAATGCATTTGAACTGATCCTTGGTCTTATGACAATTTGAATATTGGCTCATCTAAATTCTGTCACTAAAATTTTTGGAGGAAATGATAAAGATATATTATGCTCCCAACCATTAACATGGTTACTATTTACCCTGTAGAAAATAGAAGAAGGAGTAGGAGAGGAGAACTTGGGTATTATATTCAGAGAGCAAGGATACTTCTTGTTTACATAGAGTTATGAATACTTTAGGGCTCAATTATGAAATTCTTCAATAATACTTTATATTTGAAAAACACATTGTTTGCAGAACACTTTTATTTTTATCACTTTATCTGAGCCTTACAGTAACCTGGTTAAAAAAAAAAAAGGCAAGTTAGGATTTGGAAGGTTCTTTTTATGTGCCCACTACACAGATGATAGACTGAGGCTCAGAACGGTTAAATTACTTACCCAAGATCACACGACAAGCAATTGGCAGAGCCAGGTCTAGAAGGGCTTATTCCACTACAAAGACATGAAACAGGACATTAAACAAACAACATCTAAGAAAATAAGATCTGTAAATAAATGAGGATAGGAAATCTGAAGGGTCACATTCCTATATTAAACTCAAATGAATTGACTGCAAATATGCCACTCTGAGTTAAGCACACAGCAGAGAGAACTGCAACTTTGACTAAAACCACCTTGTGAGGAGGACCACTAGAGGTGAGTATGTATTTACAAAAAGCCCACTTAGAAGGTACACAGAAATGATGTTCTGTCCCCAAATACCTTCCCTAATGGTCCATCATGATTATCTCTCCCTTACCTACATTTATTCCCTCTACAAATATTTATTGAGAATCTAATATGTGCCAGACATAGCTTAAAATACCTGTTTTATCTAAAATACTTATTTTGATAAGTTGGAAGAAACATAGTTTTTCTTAAAGTGCTCATTCCACAGCCTTACCCACTAAACACTACCATGAGATTGTTTTACTTAATCAGAAAAACTCCACTTAGATCTGAGGGCAGGAGAAAGAATATAAAAATTCAATGCCAAAGGGATTAGGAACATTGAGCAAGAGACAGAATAAGAAGAGTATGGTGATTGAGAAATACTACTTAACTTTAGCAGTTAAAAACAAACTTCACTTTCAAATTATTTAGTCTTACTGCTCTTCTCAAGGACATGCCAATTCAGTTGGAGAAAATGTACTACTTAGACTCCGGCAAGAGGATTTTCTTGGAAAGCCATGAAATTTGCCCCATACTGGGAAAAATAAACCTACTTCAGAATCCAAGTCCCTTCAGTCCTATTCAAATCTGAGAAAGACCCAATTGATCTGTTTCTCATTCATTTAACAGACATTTGAAGGACTACTTACCATTCACCCTCCCTTTACTTCCATGCAAGATGTCTCTTTGTGAAATATTATTATGTGGATACTTTATGGGGAAAGAAAGAAATTCAAATGAAGGTAAAATGCACTTCTGAGCACATACCCCTAAGCACAAGCCAAGATCACATGCACTTTCTGAAGTTCATATGATCAATAAAATAAATCAACTATGAGCAGCAAGAGATTGATTTAGAGTCTATTTGTAATAGTTGTGGAGCAGAGCAAAGCGTACAAGTACTTGGGGCTTCAAAGGAAGGGCACGTGAAGATCCAAGGCTGTGGTAACCATGTGTCTAAATTGGGACTCTGCCAACCTCAGAGGGGGTGCTGGCATGCTAGTTGTTGGAGGAGGAGGACATGGAAGGGAGGTTTCCACATAGGATCAGCTATGGCAGTTTGGAGAAATACCATCTATAAATAGGCTTATTTTGTGCCTGCTTTCATTAAAAATGATGGTTGTCATGTCTATAAGTCAATAACAAGAATCAATAATGATCAGATCTATTTTAAAATTTCATGTCAATTGATCTTTTAAAAAATCTACTGGTGATTCTATCCATTTAGATATGCTATAACTTGCAGAAAGACTGTAATCCTGGTTCCATATTTATTTAGTGAACCGATTATCCATGGCCAAAATTTAGGCACCAAGCATTATGATAGGCACTAGAGATAGAAAAAGAATTGATTCAAGCAGTTCACAGTATGGACTCCAGTATGTGAAAAAATAAATATCAACTAGTGCAGTAGGTGGTGGTAGAGATAACACAAAATATAGCCTGGGCACAAAGAAGATAGAAGAAAACTTAAATTAGGAAGGTTAAGAATGACTTCAGAGAACTAACTCTTGTAGGGAAAATGGGAATATTCTAGAATGAGGGGGAAGTGTAATGTGGGCAGAGAGTACAGTATGAGCAAAGACACCAAGGTCTGAAATATTGATGTGGTGTCATAAGGTGAGAAGGAGGGGGTGTTTGAGGCGACACTGGAAAGGTAGATAAAACTAGATCACGTCATCCATGCTGAAGAGTTTGTATTTTAACAAGGAAAATAATATGACCAGATCTGCACTAGGTCAAGTTAACTCCAGTGTTATTTGCAAGGAAAATTGAAGGAGAAGAATGTGGAAGTAGGAAATCCATGCAGGAAGCTATAGCATTTGTCCAGATAATAGCTAATGAAAAGTCTGAGCCAAGTTGTTTATATGAACAGGTAGAGTTGAAAAGCAGGGAATGTATTCTAAATCTTTTTAACAAGAAGCAAAGGATTTAGTAATGGATATGGGAGTTGAAAGAAAATACTACATTTAGGATTACTCCCAGGTTCCTATAACCCTGTAGCTGGATGAACAGTGCAATAGCAATAAGGGTAGTAAGGAAGATCAAGTGTGACACAAAACAGAAGATACTGTATTTGGTTTCTACATAATGAACTTGGGTTTTTCTGAAATACTTTAGAGATGTCTCAGGATCAGCAGGAGCTCAAGACAGACATCTGGTCTACTGATGTGGAAATCACATAGACTGTTCAAGCTTTGGACATGAATGAGATCACCTAGGATAAGTGAGTCAAATGAGAAGAGGAATGGATCAAGATCATGAACCAGGAGATCATGGGTATTTTGTGGGGAAGAGAGGAAAAGAAGCCAGCAAAAGAAACTGAAAAGGTCCTGTCTGAGAGGGAGAATGAGAACAGCTATCATGGGGGCTAAAGGAGAATTTTCAGGAAGAGCAATGAACAACAGTATAAAATGTCAAACATATGTCAAATAAGATATAGATTGTGAAGGGTCACTGGATGCAGTGCCCTTTTCAGAATCCATGTGTTTCAGTGGAATTACGGAAACAAAAACCTAATTTGAGTAGACGGAACAGTGGCTGGGGAGTGATGAAGAGGAAAAAGTGAGGGTGGAGGGTACTCTTAGGAACCTTGTTCCAAAAGAAGGGAAAGACAAAGCACTACAGAGATGAGGAAATAGAGTCAGGAGAAGAGCCTTAGAAAGAGAGAGAACAAATTCATAGGCTATGAGGAAAGGAGTTAATACAGCACAAGAAGATGAAATCTCAAGAAAGAGAAGGGCGTGAGGTAGTGAAGTTCTGGAGAAAACACAGGGGAAAGAAGCAAGAGCACAAGCATAGGACTCAAAGAGGATCAGAAGAAACTCATTTTTAGCAGAGAAAGACAGACCTAGTAGCTACTTGACAATCCTGAAAACCTAGAGGTTCTAAGTCAAGCCTCTCATTGTGAAACTTGGAGAGAAAAATTTTCTTAGACTTAAATTGATCTTTATTTTCACATCAGTTGTGTTTAATACCTACACAAATCAATAAGGTAAGCAGGTTGGGATTTTTTTTGTTGTTTATTGAGGGTTTTTTTTCTTTCTTATTTTGGTTCTTAGTACCCATTCTACAGGAGGGCACTGAAACCCAAGAGGATGTGCTTCATTCCAGAGAATCAGTCACGGACATCAGCTTGCACTAGCTTGCAACATAGTGTTCTTCCCAACACTTCAGAGAATATCACAAAGATTTAACTACAATGGTGCAGAAGCAACTTGACAACACTTCAGAAACTCAAAAAGGAGGATTGGTATATGCAATCACTTATTTGGTTGACAACAGACATTGCTTGGTTGCCTTAATGTCTTTATCACAATAAACAGGGAAGTGAGTATTTAAATGCTGTTCCTTCTCTTCAGATGACCTGGTTATGTGCATTCCTTGAACTATTAACAGAGGAAGAATTAAACTTGTCTTTATAATATGAACAAGGAGAACATTCATTTAATATATATGCTCTATTATTGCTCAGAAGAACCCCAGCTGCCTTCCTTATGGGGCCAGGTAAAACTCTGAAGTCTTTGGATTAATGCAGCCTTAGGCATAACACCGACAATTTCACTATGACAGAGGCAAAGAAGACCCTAAGCCACTCTTCTTCTCAGTGAACAGGAGCACTGCCCTTTAGCATGAAACTTCAAAGGAGATTTCTGTAGTTTTGCCAGCTCAGCAAGAAAGAAAATTAACTCTGCATTTTCTTATTCCAGTTGTCTCAGCATGGGTTGGTAGGGGAGGGGGTGGAGAACAGAGTTACACTGACTGTCAGCCCGAGGGCTCATTGTGTATGCACTCTGGCGAGGGTTAGAAGGAATTAAAGAGTCACCAGAAATGAGCACATTTCTAGACTCACCATGAATTTTCTAAGATTCTCTGCAAGCCCAAATAATCTGGGGGGGAGGGAGGACATGCCCTTTAAATTATTTCTTCTGTTTAAATTTGGAAATATGTGGTGAGAATTCACTATTTGAAAAAGAGAGAGAGAGAGAGAGAGAGAGAGAGAGAGAAAGAGAATGAGAAGCTTCAATTATATTAAGTAGAATACCTCCATTTAATTAATTCACTAAATCCCTGGGTGACACTGGGTGTGGCTCAGAGATTTAGGAGGAATCCACTTTATCACTAGGAGGAATCGCCTACACCAGGAGTCAAGGCAGCATCCATCCTTCCACACCTTCCTAGTGCTGCAAAAGGAAGACACAGCAAGCCTGGAATTCTAAACCACAGATCACACTCTCAAAGATAAGATTTATTTGTTGTAGGAGGGAAAAGGCAGATGTTGGCAGGGTTGGGGGGCTGGGGGTTTGAAGAGCTATTTGCTTGCATGATATTGTTTACACTTCAATTACAAACTAAAGTCATTATTATTTTTTAAACAAAAGGAACAACTCCTCGTTTTCTCTCTTTGTAGAGATAGATCACACCTTGCAAGTTTTTAATCATCTGCAACACACATGACAATTAGACTCTTTAAAGTGAACCCTAAGGTATTTGAAAATCTTAAGCCAATAGAATCTCAGGAATTCTTTTATTTTATTCCTTCTTTGCCCAGTGGCCTTTGCCATATTTTCATCTCCACCCCACTCTCATTCTCTTCTTCCTGCTATAATAATCTATAGTGGTAACTAATGGCTAATATAGATCATTTATGCTTTCTTCTTACCCACTGGTAATGAATTACAACTTAGAAATCCAAGACTGCTTCTTTATGCTGCTCAAGTGGAAGAGGAAGGAAGTGCAAGCCCTGCAGCCCCCTCCCACATTTTTGCTGGATTTTATGGGTGTGGCAGAGTTTAGACCTTTGCAGGTTTTTGCCCTTGTTTTATTCCCTGTTAATGCCTACGATGAAGAATAGATGCCAGAAGGATGGACACCACTGGATTTTTGCCATGAATGAGATAGGATTTCACCCACAAGCAGGAAACCTGTGTGAGACTTAAGTACTCACGCTATAGAAATGCCAGTCAGTGTAGTGTGAGCCCACGCCCTGAATACACCATTTCTTTCAGCCTGATTGAATGATATCCTAGATATTGACTAATGTGAATGCTACACAGCAGTAGTATACAGGGGACATGACCATTTTATACATAAGTACACATTTATAAAATGTATAGGCAAAATTAGACAATTTCTATCCCTTTCATTTTCTCTCCTGAATATGAATGATGCTAAAACACAGGAAGGCATGTGGAAACCATACATAGTATGTGCGTGACTATAGCATATGAAGTATGTGGATGCTGTACACAATTACATGCGGATTTCTACAACTCCCTGCACACACAATTTCAGCTTCATCACTTTGCACATCAGAATGAATGCTTGGGGCTGTCGGTGAGATAGAACCCCAGTGAAGGCAGCTGTCTTCATTTTGGGAAAGGAATTCCTTTAGCCCCAATTCCCTTTCTAAAAACCATGCATGGTTTTCTTCATCAAAAGAGATGTGTATATACTTACATATGTACAAATAGGGTGGAAACAAGTTGCAGATCAGCATATTTTTCTTTCCAAAATGAAAGACTTTTTAATAAATACCTTTGGCTTTCTTAGGACTCCAACTTCCTAAATTTTATTTTCCCAGCTCACCAGTGACTTTTCTTTGACAGGGTGCTTAATCCAGACACCTGTATTTATTATATGTATATAGTAAAATGAAGGAAGACAAGGAGAGGAAATGTCCTGGTTTGAAAAATGAGCCAATGGAAGCATCAATCTCTGTAACTATAGGCTAGTTTAGGGAAATGCTGCAAATACCATCCCAAGCGTCCTCCTTCCACCCCCCACCCCCCACCACACACACACCCATACCTGACTTTTTTTCAAACATCCCCACACAACCCAGGATTCCTGCTACTATTTATTTATTTATTTAATTATTTTGGCCTTGTCTCTACGCCCACTGCTCTGACATTCTGCTTCTGTCTCCCTTCCCCTTCCTGTTCCTTCTCCCTCATCCTCACTCCCCACCCTTCCTTCCAGGACGCAAGCTAAATGTGCTAAGCTGGCAGACGGCTTCTTCCCCACTCTCTTCTACCCCCTTTGGATTCAGGGAGTGTATTACAAATTGCCCAATTTCCAATACCTGCACGGAAATAATACCCAAATCGGATCTCTTGCACCCCACTCCTAAGGCAATCAATCTGCCAAGGGCTTCTTTGACCAAGATTGCGACCACCACCACCCACCCACCCCTGCTCCCCAACCCCCACCCCGCCATGGGCACGCACACATACGCACATGCACACACTCACCCATTTCCCACACCCATTTTTCTCCTTAGCCTTAGCCAAAATCACTCAAACGTGTTCCAACAAATGTTTGAAAGCTTCTTTCGGAGACTCATGGCACTATATGGCTGCGGAATGCCGTACTCGTCGTTCCTCCCCACTCTCACCCCAGTCAAGTTTCTAAAATGTCTTTCAAGAAATAAGCGAGCAGTTTGAAATGGAAGAAAAACCTGGGCAGTGGGGGAGGGGAAGCAGGGACTCTGATTCTTGCTAATCTTGGATGTGTCCCTCTTCCTGATGAAAATGAGTCACCATGCTTATCATCCAGGATGTTAGCACGTCTCTGGTCACTGACAATCCCGGGAAGGAAGCAAGGGAAGGGCAGAAGAGAAAAGACCTGGTTTCCAACAGGTAATACCCGGCTAGTCTTTCCCATCCCATCGGAGCTCAAAGCTCCTAGGGGCGTGGTCCACCCTCTCCTCCGACCAGCTGGTGCACAATCGGCTACCGACCCTAGGAGGGGGATTTTCCCCTTCTACGCGGTCAATTTCTCCCCCAGCCCCACTTATCTTTAGGTTTTCCTTAAAAAAGAAAAAAAAAATCTCTCAAATCACAGTTTCATTCATTCATTGAAAAATAAATAAATAAATAAAACCTTCACATTTTTCCATAGATACCTGCGCCCCTTTGAAGCTCATGCATGTAGGAAATACGGCATCTTCCGCAGCACATGTGAGAAAATTGTACCACAAGCAGGCAATACTCAGCTCTGAATATTATCTTTCCAAACCTGCTTTTTGCAAATAAAAAGAATTGCCTCCCCATCGTGTAGGTAGAGACCACATCTTCCCCACACCCCTTTTTACATCCACACCCTCAAGACCAGAGATCTAAAGCGCTGAATTAATAGGCAGATTTAAAAGATCTTATTTCTAGCCGAACAGGCATATTTTTCTACCCTCACCCTAATTAGTAGCAGCAATCCAAGATCAGAGCATGAAAGACAGAAAAGAATAAAAGCTGGGATGCAACCATCAGTTACCATATGCTAAGGAAACGCGAGCACCATGGCCAGAGCTGAAGCAGTAAAAACATTTTTTGCCTTTACAGGGAAATATTGTACTCCGGTAACCTCACAACAGCAAGAAGTAAAAATCTTTAGCTCTACCTGTTTGGTTCTTCTCATACAGCACAGCATGGTTGTATCGTCCCTTGCCTTCTTCCTGCCTTCTCTCCTTTCCTCCTCTCTCTTTCTTATTCCCCCCCTCTCCACCTCTTTTCTGCTCGCTTGCTCACTCGCTCTCTCGCGCTAGCGCGCTCTCTCCCTCCCTCCCTCTCTCTCCCTCACACACACCAGGGCAGTTAGCAGCAACTGTAAGGTCCACAGCTATTGCTCATCGCACATGCTCGTTCTCTCTCTCTCTCTCTCTCTCTCTTCCCCCTCTTCTCCCTTTTTCTCTCTCCTTCCCAATCTCTATCAGTCTTTTTCTTCCTCTCCTCTGGGTCTGTTTCTCAGAATTGTTCACTAGCTTTCAATGACTAATCACTTCCCGAACCCCTACCCCCATTCTAGACAGTCACCCCCTCCCAGTCCCCTGCCAGGCTCATGAATATTTAAACACCTCCAATCTGGACCCAATTACCCACCGACTTTTCCACTGCATTGAGAGGGTGATGGGGTGGTGGCAGAGAAGGATATTTCAGCCAATCCAGGAGATATGATAGAACATGTTTTAAGGAAGAGGGACTTGAGGAATGATTGCATTTCTTTACTAACTCTTCTCTTTTCTTAGTATCATAAAAACAAAGAGCAGCTATTGCCAAAGAAGAGTTGTATTCAGACCTATACAATATAAGTTATACCTGCCAATTAGATTTTATGCACAGTTAATAATTGTGGGAGTTATTTTTCCTCAAAAAAGGAAATACTATGTAACTATCATACACTGTATACAGTATACTGTTCTCCATGGGCTACCGTATATTGGACAGGAAAGGAGTCAGTCTTATCCTTTACCATAAATACAACCTAAAATAAACACACACATAAAAGCTTAGATATGCACAAACATATTTCATATATGCTCCAATATCCTAGAGAAATCCTCTTGAATATATTGCATTTTCAACATTCTAAACAACTGAGTTCAGAAATAATAGCAAATGTCTAGGATTTAGCATCCATATCTAAAAATCATATGATAGTTTTTAATTTTTTTTTTTTTTTTGAGTTGGAGTCTCACTCTGTCGCCCAGACTGGAGTGCAGTGGCCGCTCCCAGCCACCGCAGCCTCGACCTGCTGGGTTCCGGCGATCCTTCCGCCTCAGCCTTCCAAGTAGCTGGAACTACAGGCGCGCGCTACCATGCCCGGCTAATTTTTGATTTATTGTAGAGATGAGGTCTCGCCAAGTTGGCCAGGCGGGTCTCGAACTTGCGGGCTCAGGCAATCCACTCACCTCAGCCTCCCAAAGGCACGGGATTACAGGCTGAGCCACTGAGCCCGGCTTTTTAATTTTTTTAAATGCACATACACCTGTTTGAAAAGTGTGGTTTCTTCTAATTTGACTGAAAAAGTTGAGCGCATTTGAACAACAGGTCCATGTAATATTGATGGTGATCAAAATGACAATTTATAATTTGGGCAAGATGGATAAAAGTAAACACATTTGTGCTGAGAAAAAAGATATGTCATAAAACTATTTCTTAAATTCCTTCTACGGTGTTTCATAATTGAGGGGAAGGTATATGTGACTTTCAAAGTATATTTAATATAATTTTTAGTAATCTATTGTTGTATGAGTTTGAGTATGTTATTGAGGCTCTTGGTACCTAATTTTCTCATCTTTAAAATGGAGATAACAATGCCAACCTTGCCAACATGTTATACGGACCACATAATATAATACAATGCAAGCAAAGCACAACAGAGTCACTCTTGATGTATATAGTAGCTTTGCCCCAGAGACAGTACTTTTCTGAAATCTTGGTGACATTTTCAAGTAAATATCTCAAGTAACTTTTCAAACTATTTCTTATTGATCATTAGTGATGACAACCACCCTTAATTAAACAGCTTCTACTATACCTAGTCCCTCATAGACATAAACCTAGTTAATAGGTGGCAACCAGATAGCTTATTATCATGAATATTTTGGGATCATTGAGCTCAGTAAGTGTTTAACACATATAACAAAATTCCAGGTATATTCATCTTAAAAACGGACTGTCTCAGAAAGGTACCTGGAGGTGATAGTGATACTCAGGGGATGTTGTTTAAAATTATGCTTAATTATTCCCCGGAGGTCTTCCTGAGAATAACCTGCTTCAAATTCAACCTACTTGGTCTTGATTCTTCTCACTTAGCTTCTTGTTTTTTCCTATTTTATGATTAAAACAACAACAACAACACCAGAATTAGTTTCTGAGTTTAATATTTTTTTAAATGTTATAATAAGCCCAGTCAGAGCTGAGCATTCAAAAAACAGCCTTCCATGATTTTAAGAGATAAAAGAGTGCAAAGAAGGGTGAGAAATGGCTTCAACCAGAGACATTCCAGTTGTGGACTAGGATCATCCTACCCAGCCAACTATTGGCTGGGAAGTAATGAAGGGAGAAAGCAGAGAGAGAGTGGGGGGTGGGGGTAGGGATGGCAGGGAAGAAACTGCTTTTTTATGTGTTTAAACAGGCTCATAGCACTATTGATATGATCATTTTGTTAACCGTGTGTCCAAACTTAAGCTAAAGGATAAGGCTGACTCCTTTCCCTTCCAATATACTCACTTCAGCCCTCCCTTTGGTATTTTTCCTTCTTTATGTGTGTAAAACAAACAAACAAGAAACTAGAAACAGCACAGCATAATTAATTCAAACAAACTAGGGCTTAAAACCAGGCACAGGTGTTGATGAACTTTGTGGTTCAACCATCCTCTTAGCATCAGCTTCCTTATCAGTTACCTACATTATTTCACCTAATACTCAAAATGAGGCAGATGCAAGCAGTAATCTCATTTTGATGGGGATATAAAGCTAAGGAAAGTGTCTTGAATAGGTCACACAGCTACTAAAAGGTCAAGCTAGGATTCTATAACCCTCTTAACCACTAAGGTATATCACCACTCAATAGGCTTCTATGCCTCACTACTTCTGGTCCTTAGGAGATTGTGCAGTAGAAGCTTCTGTGTTGCCATGAAATCAGCATTCTGCAAGGTCTGCCTAGTAGATACAACCTTTACCTCAAAAGCCACGGAGAACAAGATGATATCTCCATCTAATAGAGAGTTCACTACATATTTCTGACAAAACGTCAACTTCTTCAACTACCCACAGATGCCTCAGTGTATAGGGTCCTCACCATTTTGGATAACTTCCTCTGGCCATATTACATTCTGTCAATGAGCCTCTAAAAATTATTTCCCAAGAAGGGAGCCTAAGATTTCAAATTTAGTTGGAATAATATGGAATCAATTGCAATATATATTTTTTCTCAAAGTAGTAAAGGTTATGAGATGGCAAAAGAATGAAAAACCACGCACTGATCTGATCTTGGTTCTCTCTCTATATAATAAAATAACTGATGTCCTGACTTCTACCAGGCAACTGGACAATGGATCCACTAATCCTTAAGCCTTTATGACTAATCCTAGAAAATATGACTAAACCTCATAACATTTTAGATTAGCCAATTAACCCATGAGACTATCAATTAAATTCCTGACTGTAATTTAGAAAATAATGTCATTATAGGAAAGGATAAAGAGCTGTGAAGGCCAGGTCCCAGTTCCATTCTCAGATCTCTTTGAACTTCATACTAAAGTGAGACTGCTCTCATAATAAACTCTGAAGTCATGGGCCTCTACTAAGGGCTCTGTCAAATAGCCTACCCATTTTAGAATTATAGCTGGCACCCGAGTTTAGTTGTACCAATTCAAGCAGAAAATATATTAGTCTTGTTCCTCTCTTACTTATTATTTTTTTTTTTTTGAGTTGGAGTCTCACTCAGTCGCCCAGACTGGAGTGCAGTGGCCGCTCCCAGCCACCACAGCCTCGACCTGCTGGGCTCCGGCGATCCTTCCGCCTCAGCCTTCCAAGTAGCTGGAGCTACAGGCACGTGTTACCACCCCCGGCTAATTTTTTTGATTTATTGTAGAGATGAGGTCTCGCCAAGTTGACCAGTCGGGTCTCAAACCCGCGGGCTCAGGCTATTCACTCACCTCGGCCTCCCAAAGCGTGGGATTACAGGCTGAGCCACCGAGCCCGGCCCTCTCTTACTTTTTCAATGCTTAGTCTTATCCTTTTTCTTATTGCATTAGTATGCCAAGGCTGCCATAACAAAGTACCACAGACTGGATGGCTTAAAAACCAGAAATTTAATTTTTCACAATTCTGGAGGCTGGATGTTCATCATCAAGGTGTTGGCAGAGTTAGTTTTCTTGAACAGTCATAAGGAAAGGAAGTTTTGAAGCCTCCTTCCTGGGCTTACAGGTGGCTGCCCTTTGCTGCCTCTACACATGGCATGGTTGTCTCTCTGTGCGTGTGTACCCCTGGAATCTGTCCCTATATTTTCTAATCTCCTCTTCTTTTAACACCAGTCAAACTGGATCAGGGCCCAACCTTATGACCTCATTTAATCTTAATCATCTCTTTATAAAGTCACATTAAAGATCTCTAAATACAGTCACATTGTGAGTTACTGGAGTTAGGTTTCAACATATGAGTTTAGGGAAAGAGGGACATAATTCAACCCATAACACGTGCATCCTCTGTCAGTGCTTGCTGTCTTCATTTACTTATATAACATTTTCTATTTGCAAAAATCACCCTGCCCTCAAGGAGATACACACATATATGAAAAACAAAACAAATGCTATTTGAACAAAACATAATTCAATGTCTAATGTGTATTGTGAGGATTCAAAATAGAAAATAAATCACTAAACTAGGATAGGCCTTTTATTTTATGATTAGAGTTTGAACAAATAGAGAAGACACAATGAGTTCTAGACAAGAAAAAGGGATCACATTAAGCTGTAAAGGGTAGTAGTAAAAGACAAACTTGGAAGGTTAGCTCAAAGTCAGATTAAGAGGGACCTTCTAAAGGGATATATTAGTTTCCTAGACCTGCTGTAACAAATTCCCACAGATTTGGTGGCTTAAAACACCAGAAAATTATTTTTTCACATTTTTGGAAGCCAGGAGTCTGAAATCAAAGTGTTGTCAGGGTTAATTTTTCTGGAGGCTCTGAGGAAGAATCCATTCCATACCTTTCTCCCAGCTTCTGGTGGTTGTGCTCAACCTTTGGCATTGCTTCCTTTGAAGATCATTATTCCAATCCCTGCCTTCATCTTCATATGGTTTTCCCCTCTCTGTGTCCCTGTGCCTTTCCTTCCTCTTGTAAGGACAAATGTCATTGAATTCAGGGTCCACCCTAAATCTAGGATGATCTCATCTTGAGATCCTTAACTTAATACAAATTGCACCTGCAATGACCCTTTTCCCAAATAAGTTCACCTTCAAAGGTACCAGAATTAGGACTTGGGCATAGCTTTTTGAGGGACACAAATCACCTTACTACAAGGGATTAGGCCTAAGGTTTCTAAATGGAGACGTTTTAGAAAATGCCTGTAGTTCTCTAAATTATGGAATGATGAGAAAGATAGACTGAGGCCCAGTAAGAAGAACATGAAATTGTCTTAATGTTTAGATCTGGAAGGAATGGTGGAAAAAAAGTGACTGTCACTTGTTATGTGCCTAGTACACCCAGGTATCGCACATTTTTTGTACTTTACATATTTTGTGTCTTTTTTCTCACAGGAGAATACCTAAAGGAAAGAAAAAATAAAAGAGCCAACAGTTGTATGGAGATTGAACCTAGACAGCCAGAAGAATGAGAATTTTAAAAAATCAGATGTGAGGAAGTTCAGAAAGGGAGCTGGTTTTGTGAGGAAGGTGATGAGTCAGGTTTGAAAGTGTTCATTTTCTGAAAGCATTGAAATGTTCAAGTGCAATACAGGATCAGAATGTAAGAAATAAGACTCAGAATTGTCTTCCTATGGGTGATTGTTGGGGCCATCAAAGGGAATTCACTTTCTGAGCTACACACATTGTGCTATAGAAATCAGAGGACCAAAGAATAAACGTTGAGACATGTTCAGAATTTAGGAATTTAAAGACAGGATCAAGAAAGGAAGCAGTCAAGGGGGGTAAACTAGAGGTGACAATAGCCTTGAAAATGCTTGAGAACGTTTCCTTGTCTTTATCCTCTTATGATTTCATTTATAAATTCAATTAACTTGTCATTATTTAAATACTTACATAATTAAATGCACCTAAGTGTGATTTTATAAGTATCCACAGCTAAAACTGTTCATGAAATGACACAACCTCTTTCCTGAGGAAGGAAGCATTCTACACCGTGCTATCTCAAGGTATTTTAAAACATCCTGAATGGATAAATTAAAATGCAAAAACCATAACAATGGCTAGTCACAAAACTACACATCATCAAGGCCCCAGAGGGACACCATGGAGGTGCACTAACATCAACTAACATCTGCTCTCCCAAAAAGTAACAAAAGAAAAAAGAAAAAACCGAACCAAACTCTTTACTCCTGTGTGGTTGAATTGATAAAGCACTTGGTTCCCACGCCTTCACCACGATAGTGGGGATTGTTCACATATGGATGCCTTATGTGTATCTACAAGGTAAAGAAGGAGTAACAGCAGAAACCACAACATCAGCTTGCTCTACACGAATCAAGCTGCAACAGTAATCATATCTAAGAGTATAGTGGGACATCTTTAATTATCCTGTGGACTTATAAATACCTTTTAACTGCATCCAGGGCCCAGATGACATTGAATTGGGATACATTTCTTAAAGTTTGTTAGTACCAAACCACCCCTAAATGTGGGTTCCCCATGACTGCCCTGTCCCATGGCTTGGCAGCGAGCAGTACAATGTTGAATAAAATCTCTCTTAAATAGGAACTTTATAACTGGGTATTCAACTGCTTGCTGTAAATACACACAGATGGCTCACAGAACCCCAATCTCAAACTAAAACTCAACTTGGCCTCTTGGCTGCCAGCTTATTCCTCTTCCTATAATCCCAGTATTAGTAAAGTGCCAATCGTGCACCCTAGTCAGCCTCACCACCTTCTTCTCCATGACAACCATCACTCCACCACCAACCAAGTTTTATTTTCTCTTCAATGTTTGGCCCATCTCTATCTCTGAGATATTCTTTTTCAAATCTTTCTTTGCTCTTTCTTATTCAATCTTTCTAACGCAGGCCTTCAGCATCTCTTGCCAAGATTATTGCAATAACATTCTAATTGGTTTTGCTATTTTTGTATTTACCCAACATTTAGTTCTACCTTCCACATTGCACCCAGATGGATCTATCTAAAATAAAAATCAAATAATATCTTTCCCCATCCCAAAATCCCTCTGTGGATCCCCGTACCATAATTAGTATGTCTCAAACTTTCAGGGCTCAAAAGAGTTGCCTGAGGAACTTGCGAAAAATGCAGATGCTTTGGACCTCTTTAACAGACCATTGGAGTCAATAAACATGAGATAGGGCTCAGAATCTAAAATGCATACAGTCACCCTCAGAGAAGGTTGACATAAGTGGTTCATTGAGTATACTTTGGGAAAGAATTGTCTGAGGAACAAATTTCAGACTCAAACTCATTACACTTCTTTTACTATTCCAGCTGTAACTTCTACCTCACTTCATTTTACACTTTATAATACAATTAACAGTCCCGTGAATACCCTATCTTGTTTCAATTTTTTAGGCCATTCTGTTTCATATACTTAGAAAAACTTAGCCACTTCATATAAGTCTTGAAAACTGAGTGACCAACAAATAGTAAACTTCTCCGAGAAGTCTTCCCTGAACCTTCAGAAGAAACTCACTCTGCCTCCCCTGGGTCTCAGAGCACCCAGGGCATGGTATTTTATTGGCACTTACCACACTAATATTGTTTACTGGCCTCACTCAAACATAAACTCCTTGTTTGCAGGGGTATTTTCTTATTCATCTTTATATCCCTAACACTTGACCTGGTAGCTGGCACATAACAGATATTCAGTAAATATTTTCTGACTGGACCTGGATTGCTAGTCTGAGATGATGCTGCCAGACACAGCCTGCCAGAAGCTTCCAGGCAGACACGGCTGCATCTGGTTCCAGGGAGAGGTTCGCCTCTATGATATGATGTCACCATATTAATTAGGCTAACAGCAATTCAGTATGGCTTCACTGTCAGGATTCACCCTGCTTCCTGTAGGCAGACAAGATTTCTGAAGCCAGACCTGAATGATTTTTAGGACCTCCACCCATCTTTCCAGATTTGTCTCAAGTTCTGTCAAAGTTACTTCTTCCAACACACCTGGGAAGTCATCTGAATCTCTGAGTAGCCAATATTCCATAACAAGGAAGTCTTAGGGAGGGAACCACGTGCTGGTGCCACTGAAAGAGAAGATGAAAGGCATGTGGCCCATAAGCTAAGATTCAACTTGCCACTCGGCTCCAGAGGAAGTTGCCTGACTGAACAAATCTACCTTGGTAGCTTACTGAGTGCAGTAAGCAGCCGAGGTGAAAAATTTCATTAGATTACATCAAACTCCACCACCAACATACAGTCAGAGGCTGAAATCAGAGCATTTTATTTGACTTGGTCATTGGAGTAACCACACAATTTTTCACATATTTTTTGTATTTCCCTCTCAGTGTTGTAATCATTTATTTACCAGCCTATGTTCTGCCTGGAATGCATATTTCTGGACAGCAAGCATGGTGTCTTAGCTTTTTAATTTGTTTTTAGTGCTTCCAACAGGGATATACAAATATGGACTTTATGGGGACTTGAAGATGATATGATTTGAGGAGGGCTTCTTTAAGAAAAAAAAAAAGTATGATTACCACTTATGTACCTCACCCTGAGTTGTACCCCACATCTTAAAAATAAAAATAAAATTAAAAATAGAAAGAAAAATCAAGTATGGTGTTATACTTATGTAGAATGAGGAAAGGAAGCAATTTATATATATTTTAAAATTGATGTCTACCACAAACATCACAATATTTGGAGAAATAAATGTAATATTTTCTAATAACTACCTCACACATCTCTGTAGTACTTTATAAAAAATTTTATTTTAAAGATGTGGGGTACAATTCAGGGTTAGGTATACAAATGGTCATTGTACAGATAAAATTTGGGCCTCGCTTTGAACCCACTTCACCTGGTTTGAGATCAGACACCCTTATTGATGAAGTGTGCTCCTCCTTTCTCCCCTGGCAGTTTTCTACTACTGCCAATCCCTTTCTTATAGTATTATGATAATTGTTCAGGGTCCACTTATGAGCGAGAACATGTGATATTCAGTTCTTTGTTGTTGTGATAGATTAGTGAATATTATACACTAAATCCATCCAAGTTGCTGTGAAGTTCATAATTACGTCCTTCATTATGGTTGTGTAATATTCCATTGTATACATGTATCACATTTTTAAAATCCAGTCTTCTTTCAATGGGCAGCACAGTTGGTTCCATGTTTTTACAGTTGCATGCTCTTCTATCACCTCTTTGTATGGCAATGACTTCATAATATAATTTTTTAAAGGAGAATAAAACCTTGTCTAATGTTTCCTCCAACACAGTTGATTGTATTTATTTTTATTATTGAGAGTCATGAGGCTTAAAACATAAGACTTCATATACAGATGTATTATCTGTGTAGGGCATTAACAGTGATGTAAAAACACATAAATTCTGAGAAATTTTATTTCAAACAATTGCTATCAAAAGAGAAATATGTATGATATATTTATAGTTGCGCATGCAGCACTATCAAACTTATTCCCGACAGAAAAACTTTGGTTTTGACCAAGCTTTGATAATAACTGAATCTCTCACTTAAAATTTTATACAGGTAATAATTGGAAGAATTTCCCACAGACCAGCTTCTGTTCATACATTTCAAGCCTTGTTTCTCATCTTTACTATGTGATTCAGGTGTTGTAGGGTGTGTTATATTGTAATTCAACCTCTAGTTCTGCACTTCCATTTGCAATGCTCACTGCATTCCTTGATACCAATGCTACCCCAGGATGGTAGCAATAATTTGACTCAACATAGAAGTCCCTAGGAGCAACATGAATATATCCCATTAGACCCAATCTTCATGTGATACCAATACAACCCCTCATCATAGTTGGTTCCCTGAATTGCCCATAGTCATTCAACACAATCTGACATAAGGGGAAATGTTGCAGAGGGGAGATTTGAGCAGAAAAAGTTAGCAGTCTATTATATTGCTATTAGAATATTTTATTATTTGAAATATATACAAAAGCACAACCTGGGCATATGGTCTATCCAAGTTGGAAGCTCTGAAGCTTCCGCTGCATTAATGGCTTGGTTAATGTGCTTCAGGTTTCTAGAATCAAGTACAGTATAGAGCCTGAAATCTTAAATAAACAATTATTAAGAAAGAAAAGGAGGAAGAGAGAAAGGGAGAGATGGCAAAGAAAATCAGGGAATAAGAGATAAAAGGGAGGGACAAATGCCATTTGAACTAAATTTCAAATGCTGATTTTCAGGATACTCAATTGTTTCAATCTGCAATTGTTATTTTGTTCTACACAGACATGGCTATATTTCTCACTATTTCCACTCATATCCAGAATCTGTCCCACCTAAACTTCTTCTGGAATGCACATGACTTGGAGAAATGACAAAATGCAGCTTTTCTGGTGGGCTCCAAACCTGAAGCTCCCCACTTGGGTTCCATTAAATGCTAACAGTCATCACATGGGGAATCAGGAAGGTGTCCTTCTTCAAAGACTATATCCCTAAACCCATCACCTTTTATCTTCTCTCAAGTCTTATGATACCTTTTTTTTTTTTCTTCACCATAATGCCTTATGATACCTCTCTCTAACATGTACTATTTTCTACAGACTAAGACAGTGCTAAGAGGTTTCATATGCTAGATAATTTATAGTTGTATAGTAAAAGAAATTTCAGACATATAGGATATTAATTTGCTTGTCTTGGCTTGAAGCACTGATAGATTTCACCGATTTCAACCCTTATTTAAAAAGGAGGTTTATTCTATGATTTATTCCTTTGGGTTATTTTTTCCCTTGTTCTCTTTCCCACCCCACAATGATTCTGTCAAGTCTAAAACTGGGCTTTTTTACTTAACAACCTTGGTCCTTTTATGTCTGAAATCCATGTCAACTCCTCTGTAAAATAAAATTCTTCATAGTGCAGTGGCATGCTCACAGCCACCTCAGCCTCGACCTACTGACTCAGGCGATCCTTCCACCTCAGTCTTCCAAGTAGTTGGAACTACAGGCTCTTGCTACCACGCCTGGCTAATTTTTTGATTTATTGTAGAGACGACATCTCACCAAGTTGCCCAGAGTGGTCTTGAACCTCTGGGCTCAGGCAATCCTCTCTCCTTGGCCTCCCAAAGAACTGAGATTACAGGCTTAAGCCACTGCGCCCAGCCTACAGAATTTTCTTAAACAAACTTCTCCATCCTCTGTTCTTAAGGTTCTAGAAGAAACATTCACAATAATCCCCATTTGATCTTTCTTTAAATTGCTTCTAGTACCTATTAGTAACTCCAAAAATTCCTTTGCTGGTTTTCAGTTCTCTGCTTCCAAGTTTTGTGTGCCAAATTCTCTATTTCTTCATCTAAAAGTTCCAAAATTCTTTAAAATTCAACCAAAATTTTTACCATGCAGGCCTCTCAAAATTATTTGCTGATTAAAATGCCCCTTTCTGAACTTCCAAGACAAAATTAGAGCGTAATAATTCTCCCAAGCTATTTACAACTGCACTACACAGTTGATTCCTGAACAATATGGGTTTGAACTGTATGGGTCCACTTATACACAGATTTTCTTCTGCCTCTGCCAAACCTGAGGCAGCAAGACCAATCCCCCCTCTTCCTCTTCCTCCTTAGACTACTTAACATGAAGATAATGAGGAATAAGCTTTATGATGACCCACTTACACTCAATTAATGTAGTAAATGCATTTTATCTTCCTTATGATTTTTTAAAAGAACATTTTCTTTTTTCTAGCTTACTTTATTGTAAAAATACAGTACATAATACATATAAAATACAGAGTGTATGTTAACTGACTTGTTATTGATAAGGCTCCCAGTCACCAGTAGGCCATTTGTAGTTAAGTTTTTGGGAAGTCAAAAGCTATACTCAATCTTTTTACTGTGCAGGGAACTGGCACCTCTAACCCCCACGCTGCTCAAGAGTCAACTGTACTTCAGTTACTTCAATTCATATCATAGTCTCCCTAATCCATATATGAATGTTGAATACTAGAAGGTGATATTATGCTTGCATTCATTTAAATTTTTAATTCATTTATTTAGACAATACATTGGAAGTTGACAGTTATTGAAGTTGGAACTCAAAAATATCATCTTATCTATCTCCCTTCCACTAACTAGTTACTCCAAAGTTTCACTTTTTTAAAAAAAATTGAGAGTCTCTCATTAAAGTTTTGTCATTCTCATCCCTAATATCCAATATATTAAGAGCTTCTTTCTTTCATGTTAGCAAATTGTCATCTTCTGGACCTCCATCAATGTGGATGTTTAATGGTCTGAATAAAAATGAGGATATGGGTTCCCTCTTAATAGACCCTGAAATAATTAGCTTCAGAGAAATTGTCCCTGCATGCCTTCAGGAATTTGCAATGCAATGCATGCTGCTGAACTTCAAAGATTCCATGTTAGACAACACCTATAAGATCATTGGCACAGCTCCCCATTTGATGTTACCAAATGTTAAAACATCCTGTGCTTGAAGGAAATTGTGTTATTTCCAAAGCTTTTCATTTTCAACTTTTGACAATTATTGAAATTTTTTTCTATAAAAACTGTTATTTTTCTTTATATAAAGTTAACTGTTAGTCCTGTTTGGATGCCTTGGGGGCTATCAAGAATAATACCTATTTCACATATTTTTTCAGTAAGTGGTTTAATACAACTTATGCGTCCTTCCTGAGTCTTCTGCATGTTACATACTTCTTGAGCTAGTCTTCATTTAATAAGATTTTGAGTCCCCTCATTCTGGTTACTCTCTGATCTCCTTTCAACTCTCTCTCGTTCTCTCTTTATATATATATATATTCTTGAAAATATAGCATTAATAACTAATAATTATATTTGAAGTGAGAAAGGACTAGATAGGAAGAGTAAATAAATCACTGCATAATTTTAGACATTAAGTAACAGTATATCATAGAACTGTAAGAACTCTATTCTCTCTCTGTGTGTGTGTGTGTGTGTGTGTGACCACTATACCAAATAACTGTGAAATTATTTAGTGGTGTGCTGCTAAATACTAAACAACTGGCTCTCAGGAGAGGGGGATGACATGATTTGTAGCATTTTCCAATTTCTATGATGCAAATACTCCCACCATAGTATGTTATAAGCCACAAATTTGTCATTATCAAATGCAGAGCTGGAAAGAGATGCACAGCATAACAACATCACATAGTATTTCTACCAAATAGATACAACAGACATAAATAATCTCAAGAGCCCAGATAATAGTAAAATATAATAAAGTAATTAGGAAATGATGCATTTTGGGCTATTTATAATGTTTGTCTTTAATATGACAGTTTAGTTTTGAGTTTATATAATTTAATTTTTAATAATAGTTGTGTTTACTAGCTGGCTTGCAAAATTCCTGAAAACCTAACAATTGGTTCACAAAAACCCATACAACCATAACTAGAATTTACTCCAATTGGAGTTTTAAAGCATTTGTTTACATCATCCAGAAATTGCCAGTTCTATTATTGTTTTCTGTTTTTAACCCGGATAAAATATTGCATCTGTATTCTTGCTTATTTTTATCTTGTTAGATACAACCAATCATTTCACTCTGTCAGTAACTCTGTAGATCCTAATTTTGTCATTCTGTTTCTGTCATCTTTATCCCTTCTAGCTTTCACACATTTGATTAGCAAGCCTTATATTTTTCTACCCAAGGCATTGTTTTTTGTTTTGTTTTGTTTTTGAATGCCTGATAGGACAGCGTCAAGGACAGAATCCTTGGCCATGCAAATAGAATTCTCCAGCCTCACAAGCATCAAATCATTAATCAGCATTGATTCAACAAGGTATTTTTCTACTGAAATGCCTTTGCATTCAGTCCAAATTTCTCCACCTTGTCCACAAGACTCTTTATTTATAAAGTACATGATTAAATCCAGAAAGCCTCACTTTCTTTGTTCTCATGTCAGAGAAAAAAGTTACATTCTCCTATGCATAGCTGATCATTTTCTCCAGAATTCCTCCATTATGCCTCCTCTCTTCTCTCTTTTCAACCTGCCTCTTCTACTTCCACCCCTTAGCACACAAACATAAAATATAAACAGTGTCTAAAAATCTTGTTTCTCCACTCTGCTTTTTCTCCCACTTAGAATATTTCATATTTCCATCTTTCTACTCTCTTTGGGCTTACTATTCCATCTGTCCCCTTTTAATATCAGCAGATGACTAATGCCATGACCCTGCTCCCTCTTACAAAGTACATGCATTCCGCAGGGACTCCACTCATTTGCTGCCTTGCCATCTTCAGACTTATCAGCACCCAAACCTGGCCAAGAGGAGGTGGAAATTTCCCCTCCATATTTGGAATACCATCTTCTCATAATAGTTCCTCAGAGACTTCAGTTCTTCTATTCCGTCTCTTATATCATCACTCTCTTCTTCTCAACCGAATGTTCAGCCTCATGTTTTAAAAGACTACAGCTTCTTCCTTCTCTTTTCTCATTCAACACTGGCTCTCCATCTTATTATACCTCTCTGTCCACCATCTTCTTTACCTCTTCATTCTCAGCTTTCAACAATTTGCCTTTTATGTTCACTACTCCATTGGGTTACCAGGGACTTCATAGTTGCAGCACATACACACACACACACACACCACTTTTTATTTTCTTACCTTATATGGCTTCTCTGAAGCTTCAAGATAGCCACTCCTGTTTTGTTTTGTTTTCTTTTTAATTTCCTTTTACCTTTGTTCAATGACATCTTACTCTCCTAACTTTATTTCTCCATCTTTGGATGCCTTCTCTTTCTTCTTGTCAGGTTTCTCTTCCTCAGGCTCCACTTGCCTGGCATTCTCAGCAATGCCCACAGCCTCTACCACCACCACATCTTTGTGTGTGACTCTAAATTCTCTATTTTCAGTCCCAAACTTGTTGGAATTCTGCTTCAAATGTGGATCTCCATATGCATGATTCATTTTCCCAAAATGAACATCTTATCTTCCTCTCACCAAAATATAATACCTCTTCCTGCAATCCCTATTTTGGTTTATAGGACTACCACTCACCCACTTGCCCAGGCCAGAAATAGCCTGGAATCCTCTCTCTTCATCTTCCCACATTCAATAAGTCACGAAACTCTCTAGATGTCAATACTTTAAGTTCTCATTTCTTGTTATATTTTTAATCATAGTTTTCTATTAATTTCTTCTGTTTACAGTCTCTCTTCTTTAATATTTCCTCTAGTTACAACCAGAATAATCTTTTTAAAAGAAACCTACCAGATCTTGATATACCCCATAGTAACTCCTAGTTCACTGCAGGAAAGTGGTCAAATGCCTTACTGTTGCATAACCTGCCTATCTACCTCCCCAATGACATCCTTTATTTGCTGAATTTTCTAAAGACACCAATGCCTTAGTTATTTCTATGCCTTTATGCACACTGACTTCAATTCACAGAATAATTTTCCCCATTTTTTTTTTAGTGATTGTATTCTCTTTTTTCCAAGTAACAGTTAAAACAGACTTTCCTCTGTGAAACGTGACCCCATTCCTCATGCCGCCATTTCTTTTCTCTTTCTTTTTTTTTTTTTGAGTTGGAGTCTCAGTCTGTCTCCCAGACTGGGGTGCAGTGGCCCCTTCTGGCCACTGCAGCCTCGACCTGCTGGGCTCCAGCGATCCTTCCATTTCAGCCTTCCAAATAGCCGAAACTACAGGTGTGCGCTATCACGCCCGGCTAATTTTTGATTTATTGTAGAGATGAGGTCTCACCAAGTTGCCAGGCGGGTCTCGAACCAGCGGGGTCAGGCAATTCACTCACCTCGGCCTCCCAAAGCACGGGATTACAGGCTGAGCCACCGAGCCTGGCCATGCCGCCGTTTCTTATATGTCACTATTCTTTCTTGTATAGGCCCCTGTTGAACACTTATCACATGTTGTTGGCAGTATTTATTTACCTGCTAATTTTCCTCACTAGCAGGGAACTAAAAATAACAAATTTCTTAAAGGAAGGAATTGAATTTTATTTATTTTTGTTTCTCCAGTTCTTAGCACATGGCACATCACATCCTAGGCAACTCTGTAAACATTCACTGAATGAATGACTTTTCCTTATTTAATATGTGACACCTAAATCAAAGAGAGAAATGTGGAAACTAGGCTGGCTCTTTAGAATTGTACTTTTCATCTAGTCTCAAAACAGAATTCCAATATTCAGCTCTAGGTTAATGGGCTAATATTAAACTCATTTGTTTGTTGGATCAACATTTTTCTCTTCGTTTTCATTTTCATAAACAGAATTAAAATTTGTGTAAATTCAACTCTCCTGCCCCAGAAATGCTACTATAGATATTCTGCCATTTATATAAGACTCATCACTGTTGGGTAAAATTTTTTGGAGCATAAGCAAAATCAGGCACTGGAGGGATATATCAGAAATGTTTAGAGCTATAAGTAACTAAACCCAATTAATGATGACTTTAAAAAATGAGTTGAAGCTTGTCATAGTGGTGCAGACTTATAGTCCCAGTTAATTGAGAAGCTGAGACAGTAGGATCATTTGAGTCTGGAGTTCAAGTCCAGTCTGGACAACACAGCAAGACCCTGTCTCTAAAAACCATTAAATAAAAATGAGTTACATTTCATTCTATAATAAGTCGTGTAGTGGTAGGTAATTGCTTACATTCATTCATCTCATGGATGGCATCATTAGGGACCCAGGCTCTTTACTTTTGTCTGCCCTGCTATCTAATAGTTTTTTGTTATTATTGTTGTTCCTCCTTTCCCCCATCCTACCAGTGTTGCCCCCAGCTGTAAAATGGCTGCTGCAGCTCCAGAGATTTCAGATGTTTTCCAGGCATATAAGAGGGAAAGGGGCAGTACCAATGTCTGGTGCTTTATAAGAAAGTAACAGCTTTCCCAGAATGCTCTCAGCAGACTTTGTTCTGTATCACATTGGTCAGAGTTGAGTTGAATGATCATACCTAGACAGCAGGGAGATTGGAAAAGCAAGTATCTTGCTTCTTTTTAAGTGTTTATAGTTGAAGGAAAGCAAGAGAGAGAGGGAATGAAAAACAGTTCTAGTCTGCCTTAGGGGATAAGATCAGGTGTCACTGTCTAGTCATTGCTATTTCTCAATTAGTATTGGTTTTTAACTTATATTACTCTATTGCTTTCTTAGTTCAAAAGTTTTACTGGACTAGTCTGTGGATAGCTTAAACATGGTTTCTGCTGTCTTTCCCACCTGGATAGCATCTGCTTTGAATGTTTTTTCCCTTGATACATTCATTGGCATTATTCTACCTAAAATTCTAATGTTTTCCACACATATTTCCAGCCTCTTTAGGTCCATTTATATCATTTTTTCTTAAATAACTCAAAGTTTAATAATATTTGCAAATTTCACTAGTGTGTTACTTCCTTCTAGATCATGAATATAATACTAAATAGAACCAAATCAAAATGTATAATATTAACCTTTGTGTCATCTTCATGAAAACATTTCTCACCAACAGCATGCATGCTCATTTTACAATCTCTTCACAGCTCTAAACCAAATCTTAAGTTTTTTCATAAATTAAAGAAGATCACAATTAAAAGGAGTTTCTGACATCACGCTCCAATATTTTATAGTTCAGGTAACTGAGACAGAGAAAGTCAAAATGACTAGTGTTTGAAACAATGCTCAAAAAAACCCTCTGGTTTCTCATTCCCAGTTTGATGTTTCTTCTACTAGGTTGAGGTGTGAGTGGATTTTGCATGAGAAACATGTGAGATATTAGAAACATCAGAATAGAGGAGCAGAAGCCAAGGAAATGGAACTATAGAGTTAGTCCCAGAAACAACAAGGACCAAGTTCAGCTGAAAAACATAAAGCAAAAACGGGCATAGTTCAGACAATCTTGGACACCAGTTTCAGTGTGGAAGGACAGGGCACAGCATGTGGTGAGCTTGTGGGAGCCAGGCAGGTGGCAGTCATGATTCTGGGAGATGTGCACATATGTCGCAGAATCCCCTCCAGAAGGATGAGTTCGGGCAAGACTCCAATTCCTGGGGTGGGGAGCTGACAGGTGCCAGGTGGGGTCTAGGCTCTAGCCAGATGTACCACAGTTCAGAGTGGGGCTCTGGGCCTTAGAAGGTATGCCTGTCTCAGGATGACTAGTCACAAACCAAGAAGGAAGAAGTTAGGCAGAAGTAGGGTAACATGGCCGGGGCCGATATCAGGGATAATACTGTGACATGGGCTACAAGTAGGCAGTAAGGGCTCTTCTTGGAATTACAGTGCTTGAGTCTGAAAGGCAGTAAAGGATAGTTGTTAAGGCATAAAAGAAACAGAAGTCATAGCTAAATTTTCAGGTCTGAGGTCTAGGGACATAGATTTAAGATCTTACCAGTCTTGGTGAGCAGTGCCTTAGGATGGGAGACAGGGGTAAGTCTGTAGGATTGCAGCACTGTTGAAACCAACTGGAAGATCAGGGTACCATACACTGCAGTTGCTAGAATCCAGTTTATACTCAATGTTTTATCTAAAATTATATTGGGGGTGGAGGGTGGAGCAAGGCATGTCAACGATCCGCAAACCTTAATTTAATAATTGCATAGGAAAAGTTTATTTTGTAGCCTTTTGTTAAAAGCATCTCAGTTGTAGGTGGTGTTTATGAATTTATTATCTACAATATGTTTACAGATTTATGTCTTAATATAGTTACATTGTTGGTTTATGTTAATTTTAGACCTTTAGCAGCAACTTAGTTCTTTGAGACTTTTTGAAAAATAGAGACAGCATGAAAGCAGTTATCAAAACAGTATATGGATTATAAGATTATATCCACTGAAGATCAAGAGACTGTGTGATGCTCAGGCTTCTCTACAGCCAATACCATTGGGTCATTAAGGTGACCAAGATCACCAGACCATGAAACACTTGGTCCAATCATGTCATCCATCTTAATGACCAAATCCAGCCAACTGCACAATGATACAATCAATTGCTCAGTAACTATCCATTATGATGGCAGAAAACAAAACAAAACAAATTGGCAGTGTTTTGGTCAATTCAGTAAAGCTACACAGACAAGATTGCCAAGTATATGCTGGCTCCTAGTTTTTATGCCTTTTTTGGTTAAAGTGCATTTCCTTCATTCCAATTGCTTAGAAATACTTAACTCTCCAAGTGTTTATCTCCAAGCTTGCTTCTTGACTCTGTTTCTGTTCACTTTACTTTTAATTTATTTTATTAGGACAGATTTTTAAAGCAATCGGTACTTTATTTTTTTAGGCATCCTTCATTTTCTATCTCTACTTATTTATTATGCCTTATTAGAAACCTATTTTCTCCTGTGTTTCAGTTTTCTCTCCTGCATTCGTCTGAGCTTTAGAATTTGCCTTACTTTTTCTTTGCAAGCACTAACTCAAGCAAAAAACACTGGTGTAAATTATATTTTATATATAAACAAAGATATAGTATATGCATCTACCTTTTTCTGCATTTACCTAAATATACCTAGCTTAGGTATATACCTGCCAGTTGTATTTTGGGGTTAGCTATAATACACATCCAAATACTTAGAGTATCTATTCTAGATATGTCATGCTTATATATTGCAAATGGATTGATCTGTTTTTTCTCCTCTTGAATTCTCCTTAAGGATATATCTAGCTTTAATATTTCATATCTTTTTATGGATTCCACTGATCAGATTCCTCTGTTTTATCACTGCTTTGTACTCCTTACTTTTTCTAAGCTGGGTATATATAACACTTCATCAGTCAGAGATTAAATATTTGGTGAGCTTATAGTTGTTTCTTGCACGCATGAATTTGGGGGGAAAGAACTAACTTTTAAAAATACTTTCTTTAGTAAAATCATCAGAATTGACTAAATAATACATGTAGGCACAAAATCTATAAACTTTTGTCTCCTGAAAAGACTTGACTGAAGAGAATATTTTTTAATAAAAATATATGTGCAATTTTAAAAGGAAAATATCTCTATTTTGTATTAATCATCTTTCCAACAACCTGATAACTTTGAGTGTTGCACTACTTTTGTGTGTATGCATGTGTGTGTGTGTATGTGTATGTGTGTGAGTGCATGTATGTGGGTGCATTTTTTTTGCAGTGGCTATCACAGTTAAAATGGTAGTAGTAGAAAACTCACTGCAACAACTGGAGTACAGATACAGTGTGCAGTTGCCTCATGTTATGCTACAGGAATTGATGGTAGTAGAGGTTAGATGAGGTCATGGCCAGCCAATTGCATCAGGGAACTGATTATAAGGATTAATGATAGACAGGTGTGGTGTGATGGGGGTCAGGATAGGCAGCTGCTATTGAGGGTGCTTGAAGTCAGAGAGAAAAAATTCCAAGCAAGGCAGTCAGATGGGTGAATGACTGGGTATACTAGAGATCACTTCAGACAGAATCTATCCATTGTCTGAACATTTCCCTAGAAGTAGCTTCACACTCTTGACAGCCCTGAGAGGCCTTTTATTCTCAAAGTCTTAGACTTCTGAGTTGTCTCTCTAGATAGTATAACTCCAGTTAACTTAGTTGACTCAAATCTTTGTCCCATGTATAGAGTTCATCTTATCCTTTGTAGACATTAACTAGAGAATCATCTTCATAATTTAAAGGGCTGTCAATTTTCATTCCAGACAGAAAGGCCATCTTTTCTGGCCTGAACTGGGTTATTCAGAGATTTCAAAGATTCTAGAAGGTTTGACAAGATGAGGAAGTGGGGAATCTTACTTTTCTTAGATTATCCATCTTTCAAGGAATCCATCTCTATAAGGATAAATTCACCCAGGTTAGGGGCCTTTTTACACTTAACTCTGTACAAAATATTTCTTTTGTTTGCCTGGGAAAGACCCAGACTTTATTGAACTTGTGATAAAAATGTCAGACAGAGCAGAAGATACGACTTTTATCAACAAGTAATTGAGGATTATCTGCAGAGTTTAAAGTTGGCTACCATCGCATCTTACAAGTGTGAGAGTTGAGGATTTCAGGAAGTTCATACTTATTTCATTAACTGCTAAAGAAAATACACTACAGACTTTGTGTATATATCATTGCTATGATTGGCTAGAGAAAGCAAAAGGAAAGGAGAATGTGATATAATAAGAAATATATTTGGTCTTTGCCCCTGTTCTTTGACACAGAGCAGCCTAGAACCCTTGGAATTTCTTGGGTGACAGGAGTGTTGTTTGCTATTTATAAAAATCCCCTTTGAATCACACCTGAGTTTATTTTAATGAGGTGACTTAGGTTGGGACTCCTAGATAACCTCAAGATGAGAGCTGGTAACCAGAAATACCAAACACTAGATAAGAGAATGGGAACTCTCAGCCCTGTCTCCTGACCTCTGAGGAGGGAAGAAGGAGCTAGAAATTGGGTCACAAAAACTCTTGGAGAACATCTAGATTGGTGAAAACATCCACTTGCTCAGAGGGTGGCATACTCAGAGAGGGCATGAAAGTTCCAGCCCCTTGCCTCCCATACTCATTTTATGTATCTCTTCCATTTGACTGTTTCTGAGCTTTATCCTTTATAATAAACTAGCAAATGTAAGCAATGTGTTTTCTTGAGTTTTATGAACTATCCCAGCAAATTATCAAACATTAGGAGGAAGTTGTGGGAAACTCCGATTTATAGTTAGTCAGTCAGAGTATGGGTGGCTCCTGAGACCTCATGACTGGTGTCTGAAGGAGGAGAAGTCTTATGGGATTGAGCCCTTAACAGGTAGAGTCTAGGCTAACTCTAAGTAGTGAGTGTCAGAACTGAATTTTTGGATACCAAGTTGGTGTTTGAGAATTGAAGAATTGATTGGTATCAGAGAACACACCCCAGAGAAGAAGATCAGTTTGAAAGTAATTGCAGAATTCAATTAGTCAAATCATAGGCTTTTAAAAAAAGTAAGACAGGCAGAGAGTTCTTGTCTTAATAATGCCATAGATGGTTCAATATTAAAACATGAAAAATCTTCAATATACCCTACTAATGGATTATAAGGAACATGCAATTTAGGGACAATGTATGATGCATTGGTTTAAGCAGTCTAATATAATTTTGCTAATAATTCAGTTTAATTTCTGTTTCTTACTCCTGACAAGCCAAAATATCAGAAGTCACTTACTCTTTATCATTTGCAAAATGATAAAAGTAAGGCTGCTTGATCAACAGTAAATTACATCTTGAGAGAAAAAGAGAGCAGTTCTCATGTTGTCGCCCTACTCTTCACCTTTTACCAACTTTTTGAAGATGGGGTTAGAACCTCAGAAAAGGCAAGAATGCTATCCATATTAGTTATGATTTATTTTTGCTGTAACAAAAACCTAAAAAATAGTGGCACAGAGAAGGAACTCCTTTTCCTCACACAATAAAACAAATATGAAGGTAGATAGTCCCAGGTTGATGTGTCCATTCAATAGTGTTCATAGAGACATAGGCTCATTCTGTCTTCCTGCTTCACCATTCCACACAGGGCCTCAATCTTTGTGGTCACAAGATGACAGTCACAATTTTGCAAATCATATCAATGTTCCAGGCAGAACAAGTGAAATGGCAAAAGCAAAGGGCAGAAGGAAGTAAAAAGCCTATTATCTGTCCCTTTGAAAAGAGTGATTTCTGCTTACATATATGGCCAGAACTGAGTCACGTGGCACCTCTTAGCTGAAGGTAGTCTGGGGTCATTTGTAATTTGGTTGAGTCTATTGTACACTTAAAAAAAACAAAAACAAACAGAAAACAACAACAACCCATAGTTCTGAGGAACAAATTAAGGTAAAATGGATGCTGTGCTGACAAATAACATTGATGCATTCACTAAACTGTAGTATAAACAGTGACCGCTTACAAAACAAAAACATGACTTCATGGCTACTAACCAAATATTATACTCACTCCACAGGAGACATTCTCTTCTTCCTTTTTCTCTCCCATTTCTCCTCTTTTTTCTATTCTTTTCATCAAATCTTCTCCCTACCTCACATCTTCTGCTCTATGCATTTGTTCTTTCTCTATTTTTACTTCTCTTCCATAACACATACTCACTTTTAGTAGAAAATTATACTTCTCTCCAGCCACTTGTTTCATTTATCAGCTGTTGTGTAAGAAACTACCACCAAAGTTAGTTAGCAAACCTTTTTCAGGGGTCAGCAAACTTTTTCTATAAAAAATGTATAGTAGACACTTTCAGCTTTTGGGCCATATGGTCTCTGTCACTGCAGTGCAAAAGCAGCCATAGATGCACATAACCGGTTTTTCAGCGTAACTTCATTTACAAATAGATGGCAGGCCAAATTTGACTGGCAGGCTGTAGTTTGCAAATCCATGGGTTAAAACAGCAGTGATGAATCACTTCTCACAATTCTGTGAATTGACTGACTCAGCAGGGCAGTTTTTCTGTTCCATGTGATATAACTGAGGTCATTTGTGTGACTGCATTTAGCTGATAGTTCCACTAGGAGTGGAGCAACCAAAGTCTCTCCCATATAGTTTCTGATTATTCGGTAGTCTGGTCTCCGCAATTTTACCTCATGGAATATGGTATACAAGAGGGAATGGACCGAGAGGTCAAGCCCCAGAGTGCAAATGCTTATCAAGCCTCTTTGTGTGTCATTTTGCTAAAATCTCATGGGCCAACACAAGTCGTATGACCAATTCCAGAGATAGTGTGGGAGGTCACTAGACAGGAGTATGAATCATGGGAAGCATGAATAATTGGAGGCCAGCAGTGTAACAGACAACCACAGTCTGTCTTTAGGCCCTCAATGATTCATGTATTTTCTACATTCAAAATATTCTCACCTCTTTTCCAGAACCTACAAAATATCATCCCATTTTAGCATCATGTTCAGGCTTGGCATTTGGCATCTTACATTAAACCCATTTCAGTTCTATAGCTTTGTGTTTACAAGATGAGAGATATAATTTTGCTTAGATAAGGACCCTTCAGTATAGTTCCTGAGGTACAGATAGCTGTGAACTAAATCAAGAAATCTGCCCCCACACATTCAATGTGAAAAAGAGAAAGAATCACTGCAATAGACATTTCCTTTCCAAAAATTAAGTGAGAGGAAGGGCAGAGATTACATAGTTATTGCTCCTTAGCAATTTTGTGATCCATTGAGCACACATCACTTGGGGAAGGAAATGTTTGTTGTGCTTCCTGAGAGTGCTTCCTGAATCCATTGCTCTCCTCAACTCTTTGATCATCTAAGTCCTTGGCTCCAGTTTGTGAGATGGCCTTCCTGGCTGTAAAGAATGGCTCCTGCTTACAGCTGAGTAGTGCTGTTTTCTGCTGATAGTAAGTTGTGGCTCAGAGACCTCTTTTCCTTTCAACCTATTTTTTTGTATCTAAGCTGATACAACGCCTTTAAAAATGGTATAGGCTTTCTATATATCAAATTTAAAATCTATTTCATTAAACAAAAGCTTCCTCCACTCCAAATCTCTTGATATAACTCTTTCCCTAGTTTGGGCTGAGCATAAGTGTGTTGCAGTGAAATGTCCTTAAATTTCTCAGAAGAGATTTTTTCCTAGCTAAGAGGCCATAAATCTTAGCCATAAATCTTTCAGAGGTCTAAACAAAGGCTCACGTAGCCACAACCTTCATCTAATATTTACCCTTAGTCCTCATTTTGCTGACTGCATCCTGAAGTTGATCTTTATGCCTTTTGGGCATTTCTTACTTTAAAATATTTTGCCAGCTGGAGACAGCAGAAGTGAGAAACAGTTATACTGTACTATTCTAGCCCAGAAAGTCCTGAGTTGGAAATATTTGCTCGAAAACTGGACAGTACTCTCTTTAGCTTCTATTGCTCTTGCAATATCTTATCACAGGTGACTTAAAACACCAGTTGGCACATTTAATATTCTGCTTGGAAATCTCTTTAGTTAAGTTCTCAAGTTTATTAGTTATATTTTCTATCTTCTAAGCCACCACAGGTGGCAATCTCCTTCATTTTCCTGCTAATATGTAACAAAGGTCCCTTTTTCTCCAACCTTTGGTAGAAATTTTACTGTTCTATCAGTTTCTACTCACAGTCTCCTTACTTTTCAGGCCTCTACCTTCCATCTAGTCACAAATCCTTCTGTATTTTATGATGCTTTGACATCTTAAGGGTCTTGCTACCACCCAGGAGAGCCTGTTCCTTCTAGAGCTAGCTAATTCCTAGAGATAGCCAAAAAGTTCTCCTGAGAGCACATTTTGTATATGCAAACCAGCTTCCTTAGTCAGCCTAGGTTGCTAAAACATGAGATCACAGACTGAGTGGCTTAAACAACAGATATTTATTTCTCATATGTCCAAGGCCAGAAAATCAAAGATCTGGGTACTAGCTTGGTCAGATTCTTGGTGAGGGCTCTCTTCTTGTCTTGTAGAGGGCTGCCTTCTCACATGTCTTCACATAGTGGAAAGGGAGAGACCTCTGCTCTCTTTTTATAAGGATACTAATTGCATATAGGGTCCTCACCCTCATGAACTCATCTAAATCTAATTATCTCCCAAAGGCCAAAATTCTAAATACCATCACATTGAGGCAACAGTTCCCAATCTCTTTGGCATCAAGGACTGGTTTCACAGAAGACAATTTTTCTGCAGATGGGGAATGGAGTTATGGTTTGGAGATGATTCAAGAGCCTTACATTTTTTATGAACTTTATTTCTGTTATTATTACATTGTAATATATAATGAAATATATAGCATCACTACCTCAGCTCCATCACAGATCATCAGGCATTAGATGCCCATAAGGAGTGCACAACCTATATCCTTCACATGCACAGTTCACCATAGGGTTCACTCTCCTATGAGAATTTAATGTCACCTCTGATCTGAAAGCTGGTAGAGCTCAGACAGTAATGCAAGTGATGGGGAGTGACTGTAAAAACAGATGAAGCTTCACTTACTTGCTGGCTACTCACTTGCTGCTGTGTGGTAGCGTTCCTAACAGGCCACAGACCAGTAAGGGTTCGTGGCCTGGGGACCCCTGCATTGAGGGTTAGAGCTTCAACATATGAATATTGGGAGGACATGACATTCACTTAATAACACCAATCAGCCTAGAACCCACTCCCAACTATCTCCTTATATTAGTTCTCACCTGTCACCCACTGCCCTAATCACCCCAGGTATAGGTGTAAGACAATCAGGACAGCCCCTATATCTTATAGTCTACTGTAATTATTCATACTAGTCAATCTTAAACCTGCTTAGCCTGAATAGCCTACCTCATGCCTTTCTTCCCATAAAAACAACAATGAAGGCTCTTACCCCTGCTTTCGCCTAATTTATTATGCTTCCTGATAGACCCTGGTGCTTCCCTATGTAGCCTTGCATAGCCTGGCATGCCACTTCCACTTGAAAAGTGTGAGTAAAAAATTATCTTTTCAATGGCAATTGTTCCTGATGTCTCTGTTGGCTTTTATTTATACTTGAATTTAAAAAAATACCAACAACAACAGAAAAATCCTCAGGTTTATTTTAAGACAATTTGATGCCATATGCTTTAGGGTTTTTTTTTTTCACAGTAGCACCCTACTTCTAGGTACCAATTGCTATGTTAATTCTTTGTCACTACATAACAGTTATCCCAAAACCCAATGGCTTAAAACATTAACATTAATGATTTGTTATTTCTCACAATTCTGTGGATTGACTGTCTCAGCTGTTCCATGTGGTAGACCTGAGGTCATTCAAGTAGCTGTATTCACCTGTGAGCTCAGCTGGGGCCTCCAAGATGGAATGTCCAAGATGGTCCTTCAGGTCCTCTCTCTATTTGTCTTCTCATTACCCTTGTCAAAATCAAGCTGCTTTATAATGTGGCAGCTGACTTCCAAAGCTGAATGCTTTAAAAGACAAGTCCAGTGGGCAAATATCAGGCTTTTGCTTGAGTCATGAGTGCTAATATCTCATTTTCCAAACCATTGTCTGGCTCAGATTATATGTGGGAAGGGACAATTGAGGGGTTGAACAGCAAAGGGTGTGGGTCCTCGGGGACTATCAATGTCACAGTCTACAACAATATTATGAATAATGCTATACCAAGTTTCTTTTTACTTTGGAGGATAGCCCACAGACAATAATAGAAAAGGTATACATGTAGGGACGTGGTGGAGACCAAAAAAAACCAAAAAAACAAACAAAAAAAAGGATTCTGGTGTAGTGGCCAACAGCACCCTTACTGCTTGTTGTCAGAACTGGATTAAATACTGGAAATACACACTTTTTTTTTTCTGGCTTAAGCATTCAAAATATTAAAAAGACCTCAGAAATTTATAATTTTTTAGCTTATTCACAACAGTCCCACAGATGCCAGTTTTACCATAAAATACAATAAAAGAGATGCTTGGACTGTTAGTTAGCTATACCAGTTAAAACAGTGAGCAAATTACCTTTGTAAACATGGTTCTTATCAATCCCTTAGAATAAATCTGTTGTTTAGGGGAGGGATCAATGACAATTTGCGGGCCTCCAGTTCAGTTTTTCAGTTACTTTTTCATTTCAGGCATACACTTCCCATTTATTAAGAAGGCATAGATTTTGAAAATACTTCTTCAGCTCCTCGGCATACTGCCAATCAATATGTTCATGTGATAGAAGTCCCCATGATGATGTCCTTCAGCTGAAAGCACAAGGATATAAAAGAGGGCTAGAGAGGGTAGTCATTTTATTATTCTTAGATATTTTACTGATGTAACTATTTCTGCCCTATTAGGAGCTCTTGTCCCTGGCAAAGCGGAAGCGCAGTGACTCTGAGGAGAAGGAACCACCTGTGAGTCAGCCTGCGGCCTCGTCAGACTCTGAGACGTCCGACAGTGATGATGAGGTGGGTGTGGAAGGGCTAGGACTGTTGGATATTTGAGAGTTCCCAAGATGGTGACTCCTGTTGGCCCGTTTCCTTAAACTGAGGCTTAGCAGCCTAAAATCTACAAAAACTTGTTAGGGGAAGAAAATTGTGTAAGGAAAGCTTTTGAATGTCATTTCCATTGTACTGCTAGTTGCCTAGTGGGTCCCTCTACAGGGCATTTGTAGCCATTCTTTTTTTTTTTTCTCTTGCTTTTTTTTTTTTTTTTTTTTTAATTTATTGCCCAGGCTGATCTCAAACCAGTGGGCTCAGGGAGTCCTCTTGCCTCCACCTCCCAAAGTGCTGGGATTACAGATGTGAGCCACTGCATCCGGCTGTAGCCATTCTTTAGCCTTTTTTACAGCCTTATTGCGGAAATGGTACAACTCATTAGTCCTCATCTTTTTTCTGTTTCAGTCATATTTTTAATCTCACTTTCACATTAGAAAATAAATTATACCAAGAATGCCACATTTTAGTGGGAATACTTTAGTGAGACAAGAAATTTTCTTGGGGAAAATTGATTGGACATCCCTCAGAGTGATGGTATTCTTTTAAAGGAGAAAAATCCAACTGTTTGTGTTCTAGACCAAACATTCCCAAGTGACTTTCCCAAACTTAATCTGTCAACAAAACCAGGCCCTAAAAGATCCAGAACCTTGATGGACAACAGAGATGAGAGGAAGGGAATTTGAAACACTTCTACATGTTCCTCATTTGATTTGAAATACTTTTGTCCCTTTAGTAATTTCCTGGAGAGATGCTGGATATCAACTTTATTTATTTATTTATTTTATTTTATTTTATTTTTTTGAGTTGGAGTCTCACTCTGTCGCCCAGACTAGAGTGCAGTGGCACGCTCCCGGCCACCGCAGCCTCGACCTGCTCGGCTCCAGCGATCCTTCCACCTCAGCCTTCCAAGTAGCTGGAACTACAGGCACGCGCTACCACGCCCGGCTAATTTTTCTTGATTTATTGTAGAGATAAGGTCTCGCCAAGTTGCCCAGGTGGGTCTTGAACCCGCGGGCTCAGACAATCCACTCACCTCAGCCTCCCAAGGCTGCCACCACAGCCTCGTCCTGCTGGGCTCAGGACTATAGGTATGCGTCACTACGCCCGGCTAATTTTTAAATTTATTGTAGAGATGAGGTCTTGCCAAGTTGCCCAGGCTGGTCTAACACCTGTGGGCTCAGGCAATCCTCTTGCCTCCGCCTCCCAAGTGCTGGGATTATAGGCATGAGCCACTGTGCCCAGCCCAAGAAAATATCTTTTAACAGTAAAAAATGTTTATTTAATATAATAAAGTTTAACAGCCAAACAGTATTTACCAGTGCCCTGCATATGCAAATTGGGAATGATTGCATTCTGATTGACCGTAGTAATGTTCTTTTAATCTTAAATAATTTAATAGACCTAAAATTGCTTTCCACAGCAAGAAGTAGTGAATGTTTATTCTTTTGTTTCATTTACTTTTAATAGAGGAACTTTAATTTCTCTCAAATTGATAAAGTAACCCAGTCTGTTAGAAAATTAGTGGAGTCTGTGAAGTAATTTGCTTTTTTGTTTTATTTTCTGTTTTTGTTTGTTTGTTTCTTTTTGAGTCAGAGCCTCACTCTGTTGCCCAGGCTGGAGTGCAGTGGCATGTTCATGGCCACTACAGCCTTGACCTCCTGGGCTCAGGCAATCCTTTTGCCTCAGCCTTCCAAGTAGCTAGAACCACAGGTGTGTGCCACCACACCCAGCTAATTTTTTGATTTATTGTAGAGATGAGGTCTCGCCAAGTTGTCCAAAGTGGTCTCGAACCCCTGTACTCAGGCAGTCCTGTTGTCTCCGCCTGCCAAATTGCTGGGATTACAGGCGTGAGCCACTGCACCCGGTGTTGTTTTTTAATGCCTAGACAATACAGGAAAATCTTGAAATAATCCTGTCTCCCAGTATGCCTGCAACTTTTAGTTGTCATGTGTAAGAAATCAGCTCCTGAGATTCCTCCTCCCCCTCAATATATAATTAAGTTTGAATCTGTGTTCTGTCTAGAATACCCTGTAATGTGTTTGTGGTCTTTGTAGTTCCTTAAGATACAAGCAATAACTGTCCATGTGAAGATGTTCATTCTCCACATTCCTATCATTAGGTCAGAGTTCTAATTATGTAGTTACTGTTGAGGTTCCCTTTATTCTTTTTAGCTGCTCTTGCTAGAAGAATAGAGTGTGTGTTAACTCCATAGCATTAGGGGACCTAAAACTTGTGTTAAAGGAGACCAGGTCCAAAAACCCTTTACAGTTGAGGGTTCCCATTGTTAACAGCTGCTCAGTAAAGTCAAAAAGTCCTCACCTTAGAACTATCCAACTATTTATGCATGAATTGGAGAAAAAGCTGACAGGCCAGCTGCACCCTGTCCAGTGAGAGATGAGGCTTTGAGTGACTTTTCCCCTACAGGGTTCTTAGCTCCAGGCCCTCAAGCTTTTTGTAGCTCTACTCTATCCTACTCTAGGAGGAGCAGTGTCTGTATTATGGCCATTCATTGGTTTGCATCGTGTCTCTGGCCCAGGCTGCTAGCTTAGCACAGAGCACCTCAAAGTTAAGCAACTATTTCATTATTTTGGAAAATTAAGAAAATAACTATTAAAATCTTTTTTAAAATATCCTACCAACCACTAGAGAACTTAGTGTTATTACTGTGAGCTCAGATTTATGGCTGCTATAGACATCTTAGGTTGGTAGGGGACTTCTTAGAGATCCTTAGGATATAAAGTTGGGGGCCAGGCACTGTAGCTCACGCCTGTAATCCCAGCACTTTGGGAGGCCGAGGCAAGAGCACTGCTTGAACCCAAAAGTTTGAGACCAGCCTAGGCAACGTAGTGAGACCTCGACTTAAATTTAAAAAATAATATCAAGTTAGAGACAGTGGCTCTTGCTTTTTTTCCCTTCTTTCATAATAAATATTCATATATCTCTCAGTGGGGGAAAAAAACACATACTGAAATAGTTTGTCTTCTCAATTCTGCTTTGGCTTTTATATTTTTATTACCTACAAATTCACTTTTTAGAAATTTGGCTGCTAAAGTGACAATTCTTAGTCAGGTGGAGCCTGCTTGTACCAGAAGGTACTCTGCAGTTTTTTGTTTCTTTTTCTTTTTTCTTAGTTTAAAGATGTGAGGTATAATTCAGGATTAGATAGATAAGTGGTCATTATACAGGTAAAGTTTGGGCCTTCCTTTGGTCCCCACTTCGCCTGGTTTGAGAGCTACTCTGGAGTCTTTTCAAACTTATATTTGCCTCCTTTACTGTTGATTGTCGTTAGTGAGCCATGAATATAGGCAGAAAGAAATATGTTAGTCCCCTCAGACTTGGTAGGACAGAAAATCGGTAAAGAAAAACTGAGTTAAAAGGTTACTGGGTGGTTTGTTTTGAGTAGAAAAATGCACTGATTTTAGAGGAAAAAGATACCTAACTGGTTGATGAAGGTAAGAGGAAATGGAGGGAAATTATGAAAATTTCCTGTCCAGAAAATAGTGAGTGGACTGGACATTAAGCATAAGGTCCAAGTAGTGAGGGGATAAGTAGATGTTTCAGGTGCACTATCTTTGCAGGGGGAAAAACCCAAGTTTAACGACAGAGAAGATGTTTGTCTATTATTTTGGTGAATGAATTCTTCTCAGTGATATCTTGAGGCACATGTAAAAAAAAAAAAGCAAGGATGTAAAGTTCACAGTGACCAAGCCTGGGATATTGGGAAGTATACTGCAGTAGTAGAAGGTCATAATGGTTGTTGTGTGGTACTTTGATGCTGTCATTTCCTGTCCCTGAAAGCATTTGCTAGAAGAAGCACAAAGGGTACAACAAGAGTATCAGGGAGAAAAAATAACAAAGTTAGAAGGATGGGGGGAGAGCTAGCAGCCACTCACTTATGAGTTGGAGTTTAAAAATGCCCAAAACAAGTCGGGCTCAGTGGCTCAGCCTATAATCCCGTGCGTTGGGAGGCTGAGGTGAGTGGATTGCCTGAGCCCGCCGGTTCGAGACCCGCCTGGGCAACTTGGCAAGACCTCATCTCTACAATAAATCAAAAATTAGCCGAGTGTGGTAACGCGCGCCTGTAGTTCCAGCTACTTGGAAGGCTGAGGCGGAAGGATCGCCGGAGCCCAGGAGGTCGAGGCGGTGGAGCAGCCACTGCACTCCAGTCTGGGTGACAGAGTGAGACTCCAACTAAAAAAAAAAAAAAAAAAAAGCCTGAAACAAAAAAAGTCAATTTGTTAGGAGGAACAGGTCTCCATCAGGCAGTTGAGAGTTCTTTTGGAAACAGGGTGGAGCTTATAGAAACAGCTAGAAGAAAGCCTAGATTTTCACTTGTTACTAGTAAAAATGACTTTGGATCCTAAAAAACCTTTTTTTATTGTTCAAAATTGAATATGACTCCATTAGACAAAATGAGGAAATATTGCTGAAGCATGTTTAATACCTTCTGCTTAAGAAGAATTATTTTTAAAAGGTTCATGTATAGTCTTGTTTTCAACATTTTTGAGAAATAAAAGCATTTGGCCCAGCCCTGTAGTTCAGCACTTGTCACACCTGTTTCTTCTTCCCTAGAGCTTTCGTCAGCCTTCCTGAATGTGTGTCTGCCCCCAACTGCCTCTTTAAAGACTTAGCTCTCTTCTTGCTTTTCCCCCATTCCATTTTTTTCTACTTCTTTCTTTTTTTAATATATTTTGTTTTCTTCTATTTTATTATAGAGATGTGGGTTACAAACAAGGATTAACTACATAAGTAGGCTGCATGCAGGTGATGTTTGGGCTTCTAATTGGCCCTCACTCCCCTTGGTAGTAGATCAGGTACCCTTTGTGTTGTCATGTGCCCCCTACCCTCCTCCCTCCCTTTCTGAGGCTTTTTTCTTCTCTTATCTCATCTTTTAGACACCCCACCTTGATATAGTTGTGCTACTGTTCACTCTGTTATTGCTTATTGGCTCTGATATTTTTGTTTTTATTTGTTATTTTTTTATTTTTGAGTTGGAGTCTCTGTCATTCAGGCTGGAGGGCAGTGTCGTGTTCCTGGCCACTGCAGCCTCAACCTGCTGGGCTCAGGTGATCCTTCTGCCTCAGCCTTCCAAGTAGTTGGAACTATAGGCACATGCCACCATGCCTGGCTAATTTTTTGATTTATTGTAGAGATGAGGTCTTAGCAAGTTGCCCAGGCTGACTTGAACCCGTGGGCTCCGGCAGTCCTCTCACCTCAGCCTCCAAGTGCTGGGATTCTAGGCGTGAGCCACTGCGCCAAGCCCAATATTTTTATTAATAGAAAATGATTGATAGAACTTTCTGGAAAAATATAATCTTTCCTTTCTTTTCTTTTTTTTCTTTCTGTGTCGTTGTCTCACTGTGGCCCAGGCCGGAGTGTAGTGACCGAGAATGGCTCACTGCAGCCTCAACTTTCCGAGCTCAGACGATCCTTCCACCTCAGCCTCTAGAGTAGATCCTTCTATTTATCTTTTTGGGACTTCGGGCTCATGTCATCGTGCCTGGCTAATTTTTAAATTTCTTTTTTTTTTTTTTGGTGGAGACAAGGTTTTGCTATATAGTCCAAACTGGTCTCCAACTCCTAGGCTCAAGCAATCCTCTTGTCTCAACCTCCTAAAGTGCTGGGATTATAGGCGTGAGCCACCATGCCCAGCCTAAGTTACAACTTTTACTTATACATTTATTTAGTAACTGCTTTTTCAGGAAGTTGCCTAGATATCTAAGATTATTTGTTATTGCTTTATCATGTAGATGATACATAATTAGCATGTGCTTCAATAAAGTCCTTCACAGCTGAGCTAATATCTTCCTGTGCATATATTGGTATAATAAAGTTTTCATACAACATCTCTGGAACAAGATGTTCCACATAGATGAATCATCCTAATACTGAAACTAAACTCTTAAAAGTTTAAAATATAAAATCACAGGCCAGGCTCTGTGGCTGAACCTGTAATCCCAGCACTTTGGGAGGCCGAGGTGAGTGGATTGCCTGAGCCCGTGGGTTCGAGACTCACCTGGGCAACTTGGTGAGACCTCGTCTCTACAATAAATAAAAAATCAGCTGGGCGTGGTAGCGCACGCCTGTAGTTCTGGCTACTTGGAAGGCTGAGGCGGAAGGATCACCAGAGCCCAGCAGGTCGAGGCTGCGGTGGCCGGGAGCATGCCACTGCACTCTAGTCTGGGTGACAGAGTGAGACTGCAACTCAAAAATAAAAAATAAATAAATAAAATATAAAATCACTATACTTGAACAAAATTTGATAGATGCTATTCTGTGTGGTAGTTTTTCTTGTTGATTGTAAGGTACGACTGAATGGTAGTTCTTGTACTGTGAAGTGATGCCTTCCAAAATTTCCAGCTGTGTGGTACTGCTAAAAAGTAACTTTCTTTCTTCTTTGTTACTGTAGGTAAGAAGTGACCATTGTGGTCATTTCTTGACAGTCTGTTCTACTTCCAAATTGCTGCATCTGATCTGCTCTGGGGTCTGTAAACCAGGGGACTCCGTGGAGTTTAGGCTAGAATACTGCATCAGTACCTGAACTTCATGACAGCTATTTGGATTGCTCACAAGCCTTATTTTTACATATTTCTTGACTCTTGGCTATGTAGACAACCACACAGTGACACCTTACTTATCTAGATACCATTAAAATCTCATCACAAGAATTTAGAACAATAAGGTGATTTTCATGGACTACTTGTTCAAATCTGTTTACAAGGCCAGGCTTGGTGGCTCACGCTTGTAATTCCAGCACTTTGGGAAGCCAAGGCGAGGTTGCTTCAGCCCAGGAGTTTGTGACCAGCTTAGGCAGCATAGTGAGACCTGGTCTCTACAGCAAATTTAAAAATTATCTGATTGTGGTGGTGTGTGCCTTTGGTCCCAGCTGCTCGGGAGACTAAGGCAGAAGGGTGGCCTGAGCTGAGGAAGTAGAGGCTGTGGTGAGCTACAGTCGTGCCACTGCAGTCCAGCCTGGGTGAGATTGAGACTCCAACTAAAAAAAAAAAAAAAATTCTGTTTGCAACAAATTCAAATTCTGACACTTCCTTCCAAACAGTGTAATACTGTATTAATGATATTGTATATATTTTTTAGTGTTATATCTGTTTCATTTGTGCTTTTGTCTTCATAATAAGACTGTAAGTTTTTGTGATTGAGTGCAGGGATTCTCTATGCTTTCCAGTTAAATATACGTGACTGCTTGATTATGAAATACAACGTCTTGTGTCTGATTAATTACACAGCTGAAAAGAAAAGAAAGTTAAGCTATTCTCATGTTCTTTGGGCTGACATTAAATTGCATTTTCTCTTCAACTCCTCTGACCCTTTTCTATCTTCAGAAAAACACCTAAATCAGGAACCATGCCTTCTCAAACACACCTCTTTTCTGACCACTGTCAGTATCTAGAAAAATAACTACAGAACCCTTCTGACAATTGTTTTAACTTAGTATAGCATTCAGTTCATATGGAATCCTATAATGCCAAGGGGTCTTAGAGATCGTCTGGATTCTTTTATTCCACAGATAAGAAAACAAGCTCTCAGAAGTTCTTTTTTTCTCTTCCTTTTTTTTTTTTTTTTTTTTTTAAATTTTTGAGTCAGGGTCTCATTCTGTTGCCCAGACTCTGGAGTGCAGTGGCACAATCATGGCTCACCGTAGCCTTCCACTTCAGACTTCCCAGTAACTGGGACTCCAGGCACACACCACCACACCTGGCTAATTTTGTAACTTTTTCAAGATACAAGGTCTCAGCTAGGTGCAGTGGCTCCCAACACTTTGGGAGGTGGAGGAAAGAGAATTGCCTGAGTCCAGGGTTCAAGACTAGCCCGGGCAACTTGGTGAGACCTGTCTTTTAAAAAAAACGAAAAGAGATACAAGATCTCACTAGATTGCCCAGGCTGGTCTCAAATTCCTGGGCCCAAGCAGTCCTCCCAGCTTGGCCTCCCAAGGTGCTAGGATTATAGATGTGAGCCACCATGTCCAATCTTCACAGAGTTCCCTTTTCCAGCATGATATCTTGCATTTATGTGGAACTTCATGGTTGTGAATGTACTCTAAACTTTTCTTATTCTGTCTCCTTTTAGTCTCACACTAACCCTGATAGGTGGTCAAGGCATTTCTGCTTTACAGATCAGGAAACCGTCTCAGGTTACAGGCTTGGTCTGTATCCCTAGTTCTTTTTTTCTTATTTTTTAATTAATTAATGAATTTATTTATTTTGAGACAGGATTTCACTCTGTCACCCAGGCTGGAGTGCTCTGGCATAATCACAGCTCACCACAGCCTTGAACTCCTGGGCCAAAGCAATTCTTCCTGCCTCAGCCTCCTGAGTATCTGGGACTGTAGGCACACATCACCACACCCAGCTAATTTTTAATTTTTTTTGCAGAGATGGGGGTCACACTTTGTTACCCAGGCTGGTCTCAAACTCCAGGCTCGAGCGATGCTCCTGCCTCAGCCTCTCAAAGCTCTGGGATTACAGGCGTAAACCACCATGTCCCTCAGTTCTTCTCACCCCTAATCCCAGTGTAGTGTTTCAGCAGTTCAACTGATATTCTGGAACCTTACTTACTTCAAAGTATTTTATTTCACTTATAAATTCCGTTCAG
>CAUYQG010161920.1:0-18798 GCA_963574415.1 Tarsius wallacei | reverse complement strand
GCAACTTGGTGAGACCTCATCTCTACAATAAATCAAAAATTAGCCGGGCGTGGTAGTGCGCGCCTGTAATTCCAGCTCCTTGGAAGGCTGAGGCAGAAGGATCGCCGGAGCCCAGCAGGCCGAGGCTGCGGTGGCCGGGAGTGGCCACTGCCCTCCAGTCTGGGCGACAGAGTGAGACTCCAACTCAAAAAAAAAAAAAAAAAAGAAAGAAATACATAGTCACACCAAGTTGCTGTTGAGCAATGATTGCGTTTAGAAGTTAAAAACTTGTAAGTCAGAAGTTGCAGAATGCACAGTTTTATTGTTAGACACTGTGTTGACCCAGCCTCCTCTGGACAGGTCATTTAATGACTGTCACAGTGTGTAAGTAGACATGTCGGGTTGGAAAGAGCATTACCCTAAAATGAGGTCAACATAGGTGGCTTCTCTCAGCTGTGCGTGAAGCTGGGCCCTCTCCAAATTCCAGACTAAGTCCTTCAGATCGCAGTGCTTCCAAGAATGCCCCAAAAGGAGCAGGTGCCGCAGTCACAGGGCGGTTTATCCCTTCAGCAACTACTTTAGACGCGGGGCAGCACAATGCTTTTCCCCGGCGTTAGGAATATTATGGATAAACACAGTTTTTAAAAACCTAAACTTGTAGAGATATGTTGCCGTTTTTTATATACTAGGCTCATCTGGAAGACAGAAAGTATAATTGTGGGACACCGATGCCGGATTTTTTTTTTTTTAATGTTTTAGTTTTATTAGCAGCACATGCATCTGAAGAGTGTTTAATATCCCGAACGTTCAAGAAGCCTCACCAATTTGTGTGACAAATACAGTTGATCCTTGAATAACGTGCCAAACTCCTGAGCAGTCAAAACCCATGTATAATTCTTGACGCCCCCAAAACTCAACTACTAAAAGCCTGTGGTTGACTGGGAGCCTTATCAAGAACATAAACAGTTGATTTATACATATTTTGTATGTTATATATATATATATATTATATGCTGTATTCTTGCAGTATTTTATGTGAATACCCGTGGCCAACTGTAGAGTGCTAAGCATTTCTTTTCTGTAGCTTGCAGTAAGAACATATTCTTAAGCTAGGCAAAAGAAAACGTTAAGAAAATCATAAGGAAGACAAAATATACTATTTGTTAGGTGCAAGTGGATCATCATAAAAACCTTCATCCTCATCACCATTAAGTAGACTAAGGAGAGGAGAGATTGGTCCTGCAGTCTCAGGGGTAGCAGAAGGAGAAAGGAATTTGTGCCTGAATAGTCCAAACCCTTGTTGTTCAAGGATCATATGTGTATTTTCTCCCAATTTATGGCTGTCTTTTACATTTCTTTAGAGTTTCCTGTGATGACACTACATTTTTAAATTTTAATATAATCGAACTCATCATTTATATTGTTAAGGCTTTCTTGTGTCTTGTTTAAGAAATAATAGTTAGAAAAGTGTCTTCTAATATTTTACATTTTATAGTTGAGACGTTAGTCCCTCTTTAATTGATATTTTACATAAGGTGGGAGGTCAGATGGTCTTTCTTTACTTCTTGAGACAGTGTGTCACTCTGTTGTCCATGCTAGAATTCAATGGTACAGTCATGGCTCATCACAACCTCAGCCTCCTGGTCTCAGCCTCCCTAACAACTGGGACCACAGACATGCACCACCACCTCCAGATAATTTCTTGATCTTTTTGTAGAGATGAGGTCTCCCTATGTTGTCCAGGCTGGCCTCAAACTCCTGGGCTCAAGCAGTCCTCCTGCCTCAGCCTCCCAAAGTGCTGGGATTACGGGTTTCAGCCACGATACCTGGCTTAGCCCAGACAGTCTTTAACATGTGGATATACACTGTTGTTCTCCTTCCCCTGCTCTGTTTCAACACAATGTCTGTCGTGTATTCTGGTGGCATTCATGTGTGTGATTCTCTCTGGGCACTATTTTACTCTGGGGGTCAGTACGGGTGTCTCTGCACAAACACCACAAGTTCTAATCAACATGGGTTCATAGGAATTCCTGATATATTACAAGATAATATCCTTGCAAGAATAAGAATCATTCTCCATCAGAAGGGAAAACAGTTCTTCAGTTGTGTCTTGCTTATTCTTTTGGAAGTCGAAACCACATTCGTCAGCCACTCTTCTCCAGCTCTGGGGAATTGGGTAGAGAGAAGGAGATTGTATCTTTGGAGGAGACATTCTCTATCCATTGGGAGCCCAGCCATGCCTCATAATTGCTCTGTGCAGTTGTCCTGCATTTGGCGGGTCCCTTGGGACCTCTAGTATGGGCGAGTCCCCCCAAAACAGGAATTATCTTTTGGAGGACAGGCCCCTCATAAAATAGACTTCCCCCAACTAAGTAGATGTTGTAGAAGTCCATCAGTATCAGTGTCCAGCTAGTGCTGTTGTGAGAGGCTGTGTTTGGCTTCAGTGACATTTTTCTGGACATGGTTTCATTGTGTTTGCCCATTTCACGATGGGTGATTTACAAGTGCACCTGCCCACACCATGCTGAGTTCAGCAGTTTTGGACCAAAAACAGCATGACCCCTGTGCTCCACCTATTCACCGGATCTTGCCCCAAGTGACTTTTGTTTGTTTCCCTGGATTAAAAAAACTCCTGAAAGGGACATATGTTGCCAATGTGGAAGAGGTGAAACAAACAAAAAAGGCAGAAGCACTGAAGACATCAACATTGATGAGTTCAAAAAAACTGTTATGAGCAGTGGAAAAAGTGTCTTGATTTGATAGGTATATTGCATCAAACAGGGAGTTCTTAAAGTGTCTGAAGTTTACACATGTGAGAATAAATATGCAATATTTCAGAAATAAATTTGGGCGGTTTTTGTATCTGCCCTTGTATGTCATCGTGATGAAAATGGATATACACATTTCAAATAGTACACATTTTTGTATTCTTCTTTTTTTTTTATTGATTTATTTTTGGAGTCCCACTCTGTTACCCAGGCTGGAGCGTAGTGATGCACTCCTGGCCACCACAGCCTCGACCGGCAGGACTCCGGCGATCCCTCTGTCTCAGCTTTTCAGGTATTAAGCAGGTGCAAAAGTAATTTGGGTTTCAGACAGTGGATTTTAAATATTGTAAATAGACTCAAGCACATCTTTGTTAATCAAAATAGGGACAATTACAATAAACACATTTCTGCCAATAAGTTTCTGCCAGTAAGTATATTTATTCCTGTAGCATAACAATCCATGCTGCAGGATTCGACAACTCCTGGAAAATATTTTCTGCATCCTGTGGGCTGTGAAAGCTTTGTCCCTGCAAAAAGATGATGAGGTACTTGAAGCAGTGATCAGTTGGCGAGAGGTCAGGTGAAAAGGACGGATAAGGCAAAACTCCGTAGCCCAATTCATTCAACTTTTGAAGCGTTGGTTTTGCGATGCGCATGCAGTCAGACGAGGTCATGGAGAAGAACTGGGCCCTTTCTGCTGCAGGTGTTACCATTTAGATGGGTCTCAGTGACTGTGACCTCTTTTGCTGCAAGTTTGACTTTGCAAAGTGCTTTGGAGCTTCTCAGTTCAACCACTGAGCTGGTCATCACAGGTTGTTGTATACGGCTCATTTTTTTTGTTGCATGTCACAATCTGATTGAGATATGGTTCCTTGATGTTGCATAGAATAAGAGGAGACAACACTTTGAAATGACAATTTTGTTGACTTCGGTCAACTCATGAGGCATCCACGTATCAAGATTTTTCACCTTTCCAGTTTGCTTCAAATGCCTAACGACCATAGAATGGTGGATGTTGAGTTCTTTGGCCACTTCTTTTTTTAAAAATTTTTTTTTAATTTTAAAATTGTGGGGCACAGTTAAGGGTTAGGTATACAAATATTCATTGTGCAGGTACCCTTGTTGATGAGGTGTGCCCCCTTTCCCCAGACAGATATTGACGATCGTTAATCCCACCTCTCTTCCCCTCCCTGTCTTTCCCCCCACAGTTTCCCGCCACTGTCAATCCTTTTCTTATAGTATTACAGTAGTTGTTCAAGGTCCACTTATGAGTGAGGACATGTGATATTCAGATCTTTGTTTCTGTGAGAGATCACTCAGTATTATAAACTCTAATTCCATCCAGATTGCTGCGAAATTCATGACTTTGTTCTTTTTTATGGCTGTGTAATATTCCATTGTGTCTATGTACCACATTTTTAAAATACAGTCCTCTTTTGATGGACAGCAACTTCTCACTTACTCGTAAGAGGATCAACTTCAATGATTGTTCTTAATGGGTCGTTGTTGACTTCTGATGGCTGGCCACTATGCTTCTCATCTTTAAGATTCCTGTCTCCTTTGCAAAACTTGAACCACCCCTGCACTGTATGTTTGTTAGCAGTTTCTGGGTTAAAGTAGTCCCCATTGTTTTATGATTCATTTTGAGCTTGAATCAGAAAGTTGCTTAGATTTGCTTTCTGTCTAACATCATTTTCCATAGTCTCAAATGAATACAAAATAAGCAGCGAGTACTAAGTCATTAGCTAAAAACATGTGCATTAAAATGATGCATAACATGATCACGTTTATGTAAGAACGTATTCCAATATCAAATGGCAAATATCAACAATGCAAAAAACGCAATTACTTTTTTACGAACCTAATAGCTGGAACTACAGGTGCACACCACCACATCAGGCTAATTTTCTGATTTATTGTAGAGATAACATATCACCAAGTTGTCCAGGTGGGTCTTGAACCCCTGGGCTCAGGCAATCCTCCTCCCTCTGTCTCCCAAAGTGCTGGGATTGCAGGCATGAGCCACCATGCCCCCTTAAAATGGTATACTTTTCAATATTTTATTTTTCAATATGACTGCTATAGCTTGAATGCTTAATTCTTTCCAAAATGCATGTTGAAATTTAATTGCCATTGTAGCAGTATTAAGAGGTGGGACTTTTAAGAAGTGATTAGGCCATGCAGGTTATACCCTCAAGGATAGCATTGACTTGGTTTTAAAAGGCCAAGTTCATCTCCTTCCTGCTCTCTCTTGCCCTTCCACTTTCTGCCATGGAATGACACAGCAGTAAGGCCCTTGCCAGTTGCTGACCCCTTGACCTTAGATTTTCTAGTCTCCAGAATTGTGAGCCAGTACATTTCTGTTTGTTATAAGTTGCACAGTCTTAGGTATTCAGTTATAGGTGCAAAAATGGATGAAGACAAAGCATATAAAATTGGATAGTGAATTATAGATACACTTACTTTAGCTTTTTAAAAAGTTTATAAACTTCCATTTAATACACCTAGTTGAAATCATCTGCATATAATTCTTTATAGTAGTCTAAGTCTGTGAAAATAGCACATCAACTCTTGTATCCACTATACCATAGAATCACAATTCCCTCAAACACACACTCTTTGCCTTGCTATTTTCAGTGTCTTAACAATGGATATTGGTGGGTTGAGTTTTCTGATAACTAGAAAGAAGCTACATGGTCTTTTCTGGTACACCAGCATGTATATCCGAGTGAAGGTTAAGGTTAACTTAATTTCTCACTTCAGTTGAAAATCAATTCTTCTACCCTTTTGTCATAATCCTATCAACTACAGAGAAGCTGTTCTATTCTTGAGTTATATTTGAATTTGCACAGGGAATTAAATTTTGGCTTTCAGAAACTGAAAGGTTTTATAGGATGACAGGACCTTTTTGTCTGTATTTACCGTAATAAGTAGTGACCCTGGAGTACTACAGGGGTTTCCATAAGGGGCCTTTGCTAAGAATAAAGGACAGTCAGAGGAGGAAGTTGAGAGTATATGGTTTTTCTGCTGCAGGGAAGAAAAAAGACATTGCTCAGCTCACACAGGTAGAAACAACTGAATTGTAAAGGAGATTTAAAATACAGGTGTTGGCAATAAAACAATTAATTGAATTTATTTAGTAGTTTTTCTTGAACTGTCAACGATTTTTCCAATGAAGATCAAATGCTGTCCTTATGAAGTTATAAAAGAGTTAGCATAACAGTGTGATAAGAGAAATTGACCTTACCAGTTTCCTGAGCTAGTATTTTAAGTTAGTTTATTTGCTGAAATTCAATCCATTAGGAAAGGCAATCAGTTGGCGGGGAACCTTCATAGAATATAATGTAGGTAGGCCCACCTAATTAAATGAAAAAAAAAAAAAAAACAAGTTCGCTTTCCTTTATTGAGCCTTGAATTTTCTTCCAGGTTCAATGAGCTGAGTCATGGTAGATTGAGACATAGAGGTGTAACAAAGAACCTGGATATGGATATAAAATTATGCACCCAGCCTGAGCCTAGTCTCCAAGGTCAATGTTGCCTCTGATTTGGGGAGTGCTATAAAGGATGCTAGGTTCAGGATATCCCAATTTTCCTCATGCCTGGTTCCATTTGGGGCTTCTCTTTACATATGTGTGTTACTTTATCCCTGACCTTGACCCTCTACTGAGAATCCCTTCCCCTCAAACATGCTCGTGTCAGTGCGCTTGGATTTATTTTTTTTCATTTCTGTTTTCTACATATCTGACAATGCCTTTTTAGCTGCTAGTTTTTTGTCCCCTCCCCCCGTATTAATTTTATTCCTAGTATTGTCCCTATTGGAAATTTAAAGACTTTGACCTAGTTAGGAGCCCTTCATTACTTCAGGCAAGAATAGAAGATGAACACACCTCTCGAATGCCAAAAACCTTGCAGGCTATACTGCCTAAGAAAGGCACTGATCGTCGAGATGCATTGCCCAAGAGCAGCTGGTCATTGGGACTATGCCAAAAATCAACTCCCTACCTCCTTCCCAAAGTCCAAGTTATGAGGGTGCCTCACCATTTTGCTGTGTTTGTTGTTTTAATCAACTTGAGGTGCTGTAACAAAACATCACAGACTAGGTGGCTTTTAAACAATAGAAATTTATTGCTCACAGCTTTGGATGTAGGGAAGCTCTAGATCAAGTCAACGGTAGATTTAGTGTTTGGTGAGACTCCATTTCCTGATTCATAGTTGGCTTCTTTTTTTTGCTTTTTTTGCTGAATTCTCACTAGGGAAGCTCTTGGAGCCTTCTTTTTTGTTGTTCCCCAAGGACAATAATCCCATTCATGAGGGCCCTGTCCTCTGATCTAATCAACTCTACCTCCTAATACTACCTCAATAGAATTAGGTTTCAACACATGAATTTTGGAAATACAAACATTTAGTCTGTAGAAATTGTCAACCCTCTTTAAAAAAGAATCCTGAACAACCTCCCAGTGGAGTTGGTCTCCAGGATAAATCTTCAGAACTTATCATTACTATGACTTCAGCAGGCGACTATTATGGCTGTTAATTGGAAATCAAAATGGATATTGTATAGAAATAAGTTGTGACACTGATTGGTTCAGTGTCACTATTTAATTGTATATGGGATGGCATAAAAACATGTACTTAATCTTTAAAGCAAACATACTTTCTCCACCAGATGTCAAACAGTTTCTTTGCAGATAAGCTCTTATATATTTTATATAATCGTTCTATCAGTTAGATTCTGCTAAATCCTTCTTTTGTATCACAAGACCAGAGTCTGAACAAGTTAAGAAACTTGCCCAGTTACTAGAAAGGTGTTGGTAGATTCCATAGCTTAGTGGAGCTCAGTTTAGAATTACCTTGGGATACTCTAAAGATACTGAAGACTTTACCTGTGCATACAAATGCAATAATAATCCCTTACTTCAAGCCAATGAAACCTAAACCTCTGTAGTTGGGATCCCAAATTAATACTTATAAAAGCTCTGTGTTCCTGGTCACTGAGGGATGCTTGGTGCTTTATCTCATGCTCTTCTATCTGCAGAAAATATTTACCCACTTGAGTGATTACTCTTTACTATTAGGAGTAATATTAGTGCATTGGTGCTTCTTGTGATGGATAGGGTTTTGGGAGGGTATTCTAACAAATTAGCAATTCTTTCTCAAACATATGTCTTATTTGGAATAATGTATTTTTAGTTTTAGATAACTTTCTTGTGAAGAGGTTTCAGGGAAATGGCCAAGCTGCCTGCATATCATTTTTCATAAACTTAAACATTGTTTGTCTTTCATTATCCAGTCTTCTCTTCATAATGTGTCCTGCATTCTAATATACCTACAATGAGTTCAAGCAACTGGACTAGCTTGCCTCATTGCAGATTTATAAGTTAGGGCAGATTTATTTGAGCCAGTTATTACAGCGCTTAAAATTTGTTTTTAAACGATGCCTTATGAATATTAGGAACAATGAGTAGAGTGCACTGAAGAACTTTTAGGTTGTTGAATATTATATGCTTTAAGACAGAAGGTTAATTTTCCATTTTAAATGTTTGTTGATGGCTTTCAGTATTTAACTTATTCCTAAATCTACATTTTTATGTAGTCTAAATTTTAAGTTGTTTCTTGACCCATTTCTTGTTTATTCTCTGAAAGAAAATGCCTAGGAGCTGTTTTCTGTATTATTACTTTAGCTTTCAGCTTTTCATTCTAGACTAGTCTAAACCTATTTCATATTGTTTGATACTAGTCTCTATAATGCCCTATAAGGCTGGTGTATTCCCACACCCATTTTCCATATCCTGAAGTACTTTGGACTGGAGGCTGTGCCTGTGGACGTGGGTGAGTGTGCTAGGCCAGTGTGTGGATGCGTGTGCAAGGATGTGTGGCCAAAGAGACTGTCATTATGGCAACTCCAGGTGGCCCATGGTCCTACGTCATTGCCCTGCTTCTGACTCTGTGTGATGACCGAGGAGTTTTCATTTCCCTGTATTGCACTTGCTGGAATGCTTCATCCTGTTCCTCAGAGCAGGTTTGCCTGTCGTTTCTCATTTTCCACACTCAATAGCTGTGCATTTTGGAGGTAATAACCTCCCCCATCCCCAACAATTTCTTTGATATTTCTGTTTTTCACCTCGCCTTATAGTGACAACTTAGATAACCTTCTGCCGCATGCTCTCCCTAAAGTGTTTGTATTTTTAAACATTTAAAAAGATATCTCCTTCAACTGGAAATTTGGAAAAAAGAAAAATATGAAGACAGGAGTAGAAATTGCCTGTATTTGAAGATTCGCACAACTTTTATTTTAGTGTTTTATTGTGTATGTGAGAGAGTTAACAAGATGGGTTTTTGTGTGTGTTTGTGCTTGTGTGTGTGTGTGTGTGTGTGTTTGTGTAGACAGAGGACTCTTTATACAAAAATAGTTTACATTGAAGCCTATAAGCATATGTGCATACATTTAACCAAACTACCCAGGAACATATTTTATATGTGTTTACTTAATCATTTGTAATACGAATGTCTCTTCATATCAGTAGTCTTCAGTGATTGAATCATGTCCCATCATAGAAGTAGAACATGTTATTAACTATTGTGTTGTGTATAATTCATAATATGAAATTAGAAATATATCCTTTATACAATGTCTGGCAATTTATTGTAATTGAAATTACTAGATCAAAAATTATACCCAATAATTAAAACCATGTACACATACTCAGACTTTCCTTAATTTTGGCAAATTGCTTTTCAGAATGCTTTATAATGGGTCTGTTGTTCAGCAGTTTAATTTTGTTTTTAATCATTGTTAGGGATGGTTAAAATATGTGTTATATATACACATGATACATACAGAGAGAAAAGTGAGGTTAGTTGCTGAAAATGTATTAGAATATTGTTTTATTATAACATTACCTACATTTCACTTTTTTCTAAAGGAGCATTTTTAGCATTTCTAACTTTGTATTATGTTGTTGTCTAATAAATCAACCTGTGAATTTCTTTTTTACTCTGATGCATCTAAATTTTTTCCTGAACCCCAAATTAGTTATTCACATTTTTTCTTATAGTTTCAATGCTGTGATTTTAATTTCCTCATTTAACTGTTTAATCCAGCCGGGCTTGGTGGCTCAGCCTGTAATCCCGCGCCTTTGGGAGGCTGAGGTGAGTGGATTGCCTGTGCCCGCAGGTTCGAGACCCGCCAGGGCAAGCGAGACCTCATCTCTACAATAAATCAAAAAATTAACCGGGCGTGGTAGCACACGCCTGTAGTTCCAGCTACTTGGAAGGCTGAGGCAGAAGGATCCCCGGAGCCCAGCAGGTCGAGGCTGCGGGGGCCGGGAGCGGCCACTGTACTCCAGTCTGGGCGACAGAGTGAGACTCCAACTCAAAAAAACAAACAAAAACAAAACTGTTTAATCCATCTGGAATTCATCATGGCGCATGTAAAGTAAGAATCAAATCTGACTTTTCAAATGAAGTGAATCTTCTTATTGAAAAAATAAAAAAAATCCTTTTCCCATTGGTTTACAGAACTGTCTTATACAGTGCATGTAAACACACACACACACACACACACACACACACACACAGGACTGAACATTCATGTCAGGATCTTCTCTGAGATTATCTATTTGTTGCCCATTTTTTTAGGTTTTAAAAAATCAGTTATTTATCTAATATGTAAGCCCTTTTACTCATCATTCTTCTCAAAAAATTTGACTCTTTTGTTTATTTTTTCAGAGAACATTTTTAAACTTTGCTTCTAGTTAAAAATACTCAATTGTTAGTTCCTTTAAGCTTGCATGAATTTTATAAATTCATTCTCAAAGAATTGACATTTATGCAATAATTAGTCTTTCCATGTAGGAATAAGGCTCTGAGGAATTATAGAACCAGCTAAGGAATTTAATAATTGGAAGAGTTTTACATCTTATGGGACACAGAGGAAATAAATATCACTTCTGTCCTGAATTTAAAGTGAAAATGATTGACTCATATGACTACATGCACCCTAAATTATTAGCCAATTTTCTTTTTCTGTGGACTGAGGCTGCCTCAGAAGCAAAGACAGCTTGTGAAATTCTAGGGTGAAGCTCGTCTTGGTAAAGCTTCTCCTTTTTTCTCTTAATTCCATTAACTATAATACAGTTGTAATATTTTTTCCATTCTGTTATTAAGACTATGCCTCTGGCTGGGGCACTGTAACCCCAGCATTTTGGGAGATCAAGGCGGGTGGATTGCTTGAGCCCAGAAGTTCAAGAACAGCCTGGACAGCATAGCAAGCCCTATCTCTACAAAAAAATTTTAAAACACAAAATAGCTGGGCATCATGGCATATGCCAGCTATTTAGGAGACTGAGGCAGAAGGATCACCTGAGCACAGGTGGTCAAGACTGTGCCAAGCCCTGGTGGGGCTACTGAACTCCTGACTCAAAAAAGCAAAAAGTGTGCCTTTCTGTTTTCTAATATTCCACCCTTTAGCTAAATCAGGAAACATTTTATATCACAGTATTTATTGATTGATTCTGCGAAAATGACTTTTCATACATTCACATTTTAAACGTTTGCTTTAGAACTGTGGGGAAAATGTTGAATAAAAGTTTTCAAGAAAAGCTAGGAAAACTTGGGGGGTGGTGATGTCAAATAACTCATTTTACCTGACTGAGTGCTTTGTCCAGGAGGAGGTCAGAAGAGAGCCCTGTCCTGGGCTTCCCTCTGTGACCTCAGGCCCCATGCCAGGCCAGGGATTCCAAAGTAAGGAGCTTAGTGATCATGCTATCCCTCTAAGCTTAGGGAATCCGCAGTTTCAGGGCTCAGGGTTCACATGGTCTCCTAAAAGCTAGGCGAGTTGCAAGGATGTGTTGTCAGTAATCTGAGCCTTAATGAATTAAAACAAATAAATAAATGACTGTAGGAACTTGGGAATCTGATGCATGTGTCTGGTGAGAGAGAAAACATGAAAAAGTCTCTGAGTTAAATTGTTGACATAAGAAGGAAGGCTGATAAGGTGTCTTTACTCAGAATGCTGAATAAAGCAAAGTAGAAAATTAAAAACCCTACCTCTTAATCAACGGTTATTTGTTGTGCAGTTATTTATTGAACTCATTAGATAAGCCAGGTATGTCCTAAGTACCGAGAATTTTGCAGTTAATGGTGAGTTCCTGTGTATTTTCTGGGGTGTGGTTGGGTTCTCCCTGTTTAGTCTTTCAGTATATGTTAAAATCAGTGTCATTAAAAAGAAGACAAGAATAAACACGTGGTCCAAAAAAAAAAAAAAAATGGTACTGCAAGATAAATATAACGGTAATGCTTGAGTTTGACTATTTGTAAATAACCCTAATTGCAGGGATTTATATAGTGTGCTCACCAATTGTTCCTCCTCATCACGCAGTAAATAATGACTTTTTTATATCAACAAATGTCAAAAACTTTCAGTAGTCTTGGGTAAGTTTAGGCTTATAATTATTCCCATTCATTTATCTTTGGATGTAACAATTCTGGTAGCCATAGACTCGAATTAGAAATACCATTGTTTTAGGTTTCATCTACTGGCTGACTTTGATTAGGCTTTTGAAATATATTAAATAATAGTATTTAGTACATGAATAGAGATATGAATATCTTGAAGGAAAATATATTTGTATAGGATGCTTGAAAGAATTACAATTTAGTTACTGGCTACCTGATAAACAAATGAAAATTCAAGTCAACCTCAATGTTACTACATCAATTTGAAAAAGTTATGGGTGGTTCTTATTCATTTGTCATTCTCTATGCAACAATCATATTATTCCATGTCATATTCAATTATAACATTATGAAATTTGTAATTAGCATGAGCATATCACTAATTAAAACCAGTAGTACATATTTGCATTTCTATGTGTTTATAAATCTCTAGTCTTTATTACAAAGCCTTCAAGTAGTCTCTGCTCTGAAAACCTTCGTTGATGGAATGTATTGCAAGCAATTTATCTTTTGAGATCCATGAGTGAGTAGATAGGTATTTGCCAGGTGACACTTGTGACAGATTAAAACCTTGATTAAAAGTTTACAAAGCAAAATGGGATGGGGTTCAAAGATTCTTGGACATCAGGAACCTCAGGAACCAGAATGACAACGCAGAAGAGAGAGAATACCAAAGAGGGCATTTCAGCTCTGCTAATGAGAAATCGGTATGTCAGAAGCCATCAGGCTGAAGACTGAATGACATAGAACTTGTCATTAATTTGGATAACAAAATGAACCTTTGGGACTTTATGCCTTCAGACCATTCATCTTTGTATTTGAGATAAAAACATATGTATAGAACTACATTCACATACCTCTGTGCCCCCAGATGAGAACTGTGATGTGTTAAAACATGGACTATAAAAATTTGTAAGCAGTTGCCTCTGTATATTCAATCATTTCACTTAGTTTTTATGGCAATTTGTACTCACATAGTAGCAGAGAAATCTTTTTTTAAAAAAAAAGCTTTATTGAGATATAATTCACATATCATAAAATTCACCCAACTGAAGTGTACAATCCTTGGGTTTTTAGCCTGTCCGCAGAGTTGTGCAACATCAGCACAATCCATTTTAGAACAATTTTATCCCTCCCAAAGAAACCTCATAACCATTTCTAGTCATTCCTCATTTTCCTTCCCTGTCCTCCGTCCCTATCCCCTGGCCCCAGGCAATTTCTTGTCTACTTTGTGTTTCTATATATTTAAAAAATGTCCAGAATAGAAATCACTTTTACATGTGATCTAAACTTTGGTATCGATCACAGTACTACAACTATACCAGTAGCTACATGTATTATACTGGGTGCCAAAAAAATGTATACACATTTTAGGAGATATTTGCCATAGTCAGAAGTGTCTGGACGCTGATGGTAACCGCTTTGAACACCTCTTGTCTTTGAAGAAGTCAAAAGTGTGACTTGTGTTCATCTTTTGTTATTGGTATATATTGAGCATTGCATTTTTAATGCAGTTTTTTCATTTCATAAAATGTGTATACATCTTTGTGGCACCCTCTGTATTTCCCGACTGCTACTATGAAGTAGATTCAAGATTCATTTTGTCCTTGGAATTTTTGGTCTTCCTGAGCGTCTTTATATATATTTCATGTGCAGTCTTGGAATGGCTATGTGCAGGTGAGCTGGGTTATGATGAAAAAAAAGCAACTCGCTGTGTTTAATTACATCTTGGTTGTCTTTTTCAAGGTTTTTAAGAAATAAAGTTTTAGACAATATCGAGCTATAATTCGGATTTTTTTCCTTCAAGAAGAGAAGCATTATGGGGAATATTGAGAGATGTCTGAGTATATTTACCCTCCTATTTGGACCCATTTTAAACTCTGTCCCTTTACCCCAGTCAACTGTCAGGCATTGATCTTATTTTGAAAATCATTAATACCTAAACAGAAATCCGGCAGCAGAAGGTTTGGGTTCTTCAAATTCTGGTATTTAAAGGCAAAGTTTCCTTCAGTTCCTGATAGAGAATGTGTTAGGCAGACATCTCCCGAGATGCTCAGAATGCAGTCAGGCATGCCTTGATTTGTATAGGCAAATCTCTGTAATTGCTGTGTTTCCTGTAGAATGAGAATGCGCCCCAAATGAATAGACACATTAGGATTTGCCCTTATTTGGGATTTATCTTTCACATGTATAAACATGACGCTATTTATATATTATCATTTTGTAGAATGGTAAATTCAACATTCAGTATTTTCATTTTTAAATTACAAACTTATTTTCAAACTTCCTAAGAGTATGTGAGATTTTTTTCAACGAAATATTTTTTTATAGAAACAGTTAAGTAACTTCTTGACTATAAAATGTATTATTTAATATAGAAACAATATATAAATATGAAAAATATGAATACATGTATATAGAAGATTCATATTGATCTGAAACATCACGTGGAATGGAACATATTTAAAAGTACCCTAAAATTCACAGTTCAATAACTACACGGTAAAGAGTATGTAAGGGGTTTTTGAACTTTTTTTGAATTCAATATAATTAATGGTGACCATCGTGAGCTATCTCTTTAATTTCATAAGTTTCTTGTTAGCTCATCTAATCAGATCTCTTGAATTACATTTACCTTTGCATGTAAGAAAAGCAGGTGATGAACAGACAAATGATAAAGTACTCCTTCCCTTCTGTGAGATGATACAGCTTCCATACAGCTTAGAAAGCAAAGCTACTCTTCTTCTCTAAATAAAGCCAAATGTATTCACAGATTTTTAAAGAGGAATACTTAAATCAATGGTCTAAGAGCATTTTAAGAACTTAAAAATGCACTTATCGGAAGTCCCAAGCTATTTTAAAAATTCTTCCCAATGTTATTTTGCTTTAGGCTTCACTTAATATATTTGCAAGAGGGAAATAAATGCTTTTTCATATTGACGTAATATGTGCTTAAGGGTGGACAGTTTTAATACGTGTTTCTTCATAGTGACATATATTTCTGATAGTTAAAAAAATCTAAATATTTAAGGATCCCTTTGCTTTGGTACATCTTAGGAAATGAGAAACTGTGATGTGTGATGTATGTGTGTGATAAATATTATCCCTGAAGATACAGAGTTTAAATCCACTGAAGAAGTTACAATTTAAAAACAAATGTAGGCAACGGTCTATAAAATGCCCAAGTTTCATTTAAAACTATTTTTTTCAGAAATCAAGTGATACAGTATTTGCCTTTTAGGAAAATTGAATTACTAACCAGTAATTATAGTTCTCTAAACGTAATATTCTCAGTGGGTTTGTGTCAACTATCTTGGGGCATTTTGGCATATGAGATAGAGTAATGTAGCTACATTGTAAAATAAAGAAAATTAAGTTCTGATAGATTGTATCTGAAATGTGCCTAGTATCTTTCTATAAAACCACTTTAAAATTTTTCTTTTATGATCATCTTGTGAAGTAAATGTAAAGGTGTAATTTTTTAAAGCACAGGAAGTTTAAAAAATAAACTCAAGATCATAATGTCACTTATAAAGCTGGGAATAAGATCATTGCCTGAGATTGAGTAGAGCCTCACTTTATTGTGTTGAGTCTGCTTTTGCAGTTGCTAAATTATGTAGCAAAACAATATAGATGGGATCAGCAGTCAGTGGGCACTGCTGCAGTGAAGGACACATAAAAACACAAAGGGTACCTGGCCCTCTACTGGTAGGAGCGAGGGCCAGTTGGAAGCTCTAACTTCACCTGTGTGCAGCCTACTTGTGAGGTTAAATCCTTACTTATACCCCACATCTCCATAATAAAATAATGTTTTTTTTTTTTTAAAAAAAGAAGATTTAAACAGCCCTCATGTCCACTAATCCATGTGTTATAATTTGTTTGAGCCTTTAGCTCAGGGCAGCATGATATTTATTAAGTTGTAGATTACTTATCAAAATACGTATTTGAAAATTTGGATATGACATTGAAATTCAGCTATTTTATAATGAGATTTTGCATAACATTGTATATGAGACTTGAGTTTCCAGAGTAAAAATGAGAAGGCATACTAATTATATTTACAGTGACAGGAACAATAAGACACGCTTTATCCTTTGAGGCATCAAGAGGCACAAAATACGTATTTCTATTGAATCAAATTTTCCTATAACATAAGGTGGTTAAGGTAGGACTAATGTCTTCTGGGAACATGGAAGACCATAATTATAATAAGTCCTCATATAATATTCATTTGGAAAATTTTAAAAGAATATTTTAAATGCTTAAATTCCCCTAAGTTTAAAAAATGGGCTTACTGTTGCCATATCAGAAGAGACCCTTTTTTTCCTGTTTATATTGATAAGTTTAAATATTTTAGTTGATATGTACTCACCCCTCAACCAGGAGGTAAGAACACTGAAGAATGCCACTGTTTTTGAGGACTGCATGTAAAAACACCAGTCACACCCAGGGATTTCATCATCATTTTTCTGTAACATGATTCAATTTATTTATAGTATATATAATAAAATTTTTAAAACTTTATTTATATGATCAAAGGAAAATATTCAACCAAGGAAAAAAGTATCTGGTGACCACAGTATTCAAAAGTATATTTTATTGCTGTTGTGTCATTTGCCTTATTTTCCTTAAGGAAGAGATATTGCGTGATAAGAATACTTACTTTTTAAAGTCTTTGTCTCTATGTCTGGGACTACAAACTAACCTTTATTTTGGATGAATATTTTTGTATATTTTAAGGAGTTGATAGTTTCAAAGGATTCCAGGGTCAAGGGTGACTCCCAGGTAAAACATTTGAAGCTGACATGGGAATTAAATGGCATTTTCTTCAAGTCATAGATTCAATGGAGCCAGGCGGTATTATTTTAAGTGAATGTGTCCAACTCTAATTTCCATTTACAAGTTGAGAAATATTATGTATCAGCAAAGATGATTATTTTTGTGGTGGTTTAATCTTATTTTTAAAATACTCAAGAACCTGGATGTAAGATGTAAAACTAATAACTTATAATGACTAGTTTTATTAATATGGTATTTTAAGGTAATAATAAAAGCAGCTTACATGTGTGTGCCAAATGCTTTGTAAGCATTACTTCATTTTAGGTTTGCAAGAGCTTTGCATGGAGAGCTAAGTCTTCCTCCTAAACCAGGAAGAATGCAGAGCTGGAATTCAAACCCAAGCTGGCTTAACTCTGAAACCAAAACCCTCTGCCAATGTACTGTACTTTTCTCATTGATTTTATTTGATAATTAAAAGCTCTAGATTCTTTTCCAAATTTTAATTTCCATTCAATACTTTTTAATACCTTTATTTGAAAGAAATTTTCCCTTCTTATTACAAAAGTAGGGCAAGCTAACTAAAATATACAAAAAGAAGGCCTGGCTCACACCTGTAATCCCAGCACTTTGACAGGCTGAGATGAGAGGATTGCTTAAACCCAGGAGTTCAAGATCAGCCTGGGCAGCATAGCGAGACCTTATCTCCTTAAAAAAAAAAAAAAAAAAAAAACAGCCTGGGCTCAGTGGCTCAGCCTGTAATCCCAGCACTTTGGGAGGCCAAGGGAGTGGATTGCCTGAGATGAGTTCAAGATCAGCCCAGGCAATTTGGTGAGGCCTTGTCTCTACAATAAATCAAAAATATTAGCCGGGCGTGGTAGCACAAGCCTGTAGTTCTGGCTACTTGGAAGGCAGAAGGATCGCTGGAGCCCAGCAAGTCAACGCTGGGGTGGCTGTGAGTGTACCACTGCATTCCAGCCGAGGCCACAGAGTGAGACTCCAACTCAAAAACAAAAACAAACACAAAAAACAAACAAGCCGGACATGGTATTATGTACCTGTAGTCCCAGCTACTCGGGAGACTGAGGCAGAAGGAACTCCTGAGTCTAGGATGCTAAGACTGGTATGAGCTGTGATTGTGCCACTGCACTCTAGCCTGGACAACAGCATGAGATCTTGTCTCAAAAAAAAAAAAAAGTATACAAAGAGTGAAAATTAAGTCGGGCTTCGTGGCTCAGCCTATAATCCCGCACCTTGGGAGGCTGAGGTGAGTGGAATGCCTGAGCCCGTGGGTTCGAGACCTGCCTGGGCAACTTGGTGAGACCTCATCTCTACAAAAAATCAAAAAATCAGCCGGGCATGGTGGCGCACGCCTGTAGTTCCAGCTACTTGGAAGGCTGAGGCGGAAGGATCGCCGGAGCCCCGCAGGTCGAGGCTGCGGGGGCCGGGAGCGGCCACTGTACTTCACTCTGGGCGTCAGAATGAGACTCCAACTTTTCTTCTTTAAATGTTTGGAGGAGTTCTTCAGTGAAGCCATCTGGTCCTGGGCTTTCCTTTGTTGGAAGATTTTTTTTTTATTCCTGCCTTACTCTTTTTACAAGTATAGGTCTCTGTTCATATTCTTTTTTTACTTCTTTATGAAGAAATAAAATGGAAGATTATATGTTTCTAGGAATTAGTCTATTGTTCATAGTAGTCGGTTGTAACCCTCTTTATTACTATGACATCAGTTGTCATGTTCCCTCTTTCTAAGTTTAGATATTTAAATCTACTCTCTTTTGTCCTTTTTCTTTCTAGCTAAGGGTTTTTCAATTTTGCT